>OMKQ01054086.1:0-19352 GCA_900302335.1 Phycis phycis
CAGTTAAGCCTTCTTGAGGTGTCGTGGGCCTAATTTAACGAAACACCGGTGAAGGAAGGTGCCCACTTGATAACCCCAATGATGTGCCGCAAACTGTTTTTGGCTAGGCTAGGTAATGGGTGAATGGTGCCACCTGAGGAATAACTCTGTAGATTTATGATGGCGTAGCCTGATGTCTGCTATGGTGTTGCACCTAATGGTGGTTATGTCACTCGTGTGTTGTATGCTTGGTTTTATCTGGTTTTATCTGCTTTTATCTGGTTTTATTGGTTTTATCTGAGCTGGCCTTCTATGTGTGTTTACCGTGGATGATGGCACAAGGGATAGTAACATCTTGTCCTGTGTATTAATGAATACCACGCCCTTTGTCTCATCATTATAAATAGACAGTGATCATTGCTGGGCGGTATAATGCCATGTGCTATTTAAAGCATTGACAAATGGATGGCGATCTCTGCTCAAATAGCAGCTTATGGAACATGTATGCATGCATGTATACACAAACACAAAACACACCTGACTTCTGCCTTTTCCCCCATGGCACTATAGGGTAAGGGAGGGAGAAAGACAGAGCAATCGGATAGAAGACGCCTGAAGGAAACTGATATTGACAAGTGAGCAGAAGACAGGGGTAGAGAAAGAGACATAGCACAGGTACAGTGGACATTGTCACCATTGTGCAAGTTTCCCCCAAGGGAATGGTGCTTGTTTTGTGTGTTTTCAAAAAGTCCAAGACTGAAAGAACAAAGGAGACAGAGAGACCAGACCAGTAGTGAGAGGTAGAACGTGAATGAAGAGAGTCATTCAGTTTTCCAAAGGAGACAGACAGAAACATATTCAACTACAAAAGCAGGCGAGGGTGTTCTAGCCACAATAACAGACTAGTTTGGCACATGCAATAAATGGCATCCATGGTAATATTCTTCAGCATATCTTGAAATGAGGTGTATATGACGTATAGTTCGACAGTTGCACATCTCGTCAGAGTTACAACCACCCACAGCCACCCCCACACACCCACAAAGGACTTCAGACTCTTTTAGATGAGTAAGAACATTACAGCGAGGGGTCGTGGAGGAGTGGCCCCCTCGTTGTGAACCTTTAGTCAATATGTAACCAAGACAACTGCAAGATGCAACCACTGCTGGAAAAGTGCATGTAGCTCTAGGTGTTAGCCACTCTAGCAGACACTTTTATCCAAATCATTTCTTAGATACATGTCAGGTAAGGGTTAGGGCCTCTTGCTCAGGGATGCCTACAGGACGGCAGACATTAGGGTTCAAAACAACAAGCTTTGGGTTGCGACTCAAGCAGCCTAACCACGAGGCTGCCCGCAGTCCTTTCAAATATTCATCTGGAAAATGTAAATTCCATGAAAATAAACGATCAATTGTGACAAACCTAGCGCTAAAACGATGAATGGGGTAGTCTATCGGAAGGGATTCCATTGATCTGAAATGATTGGCAAGGCTTACAATACACTGAGAGAAAGCACCCCGGTTCACATGTGGCGCTCCATCTCAGTGTATGACGCGAGACATCATAACCTTTACATGTGTCCCAATCTTATGACTTACACATGGATTATTACAAAACAACAGCAATAAGAAATGTAACAAAGTGACAACATTATAGAGCAATTCACACGTATCATTGATACAGATGGTGATGAATCACAATGCCAACAACACACACACACACACACACACACACACACAGTATGTAAAGCAATTTAGTGCCCTGAAAAGCCCAGTATAGTTGCAAGAAATGTAGGCAGACAAAAAGGTCAGAGGTCACACACTCTGAGCCCAAGACCAGCGGAGTCTAGGAGGGTTCCCAGCTTGTGGTCCTGAATCACCAGACAAGGCATTCCAACGTGACACATACAATGGACCCTTTATGCGCGCTTCTGTGCATGTCACTTTGTGCATGTGTGAGTTAGTAAGTCAGGCAGACAGCGACATGGTTGTAATGTCATCTCACTATACATTGCACAACAACCCAGATCGGAATGCTTCCATGTCTGCATACATCAGCCTCCCTAGCCACACATCATTCATGCTCATCAGACTACCACTGTTCCCAGTCTTCCCCCGACTCATCTAAATAAACATGGTGATAGAGGCCTTTGTCCACTCTGAACTCGGTAGCATGACAACCTCTGTGTTTCACAGACCAGGATATGGAGGTATCACTGGCCAGGATCCTGGGGTGCATTCCAAAGCTATTCCCTACGCCGAGGATATGGAAGTATCACTGGACAGGATCCTGGGGTGCATTCCAAAGCTATTCCCTACGCCCAGGATATGGAGGTATCACTGGACATGATCCTGGGGTGCATTCCAAAGCTATTCCCTACCCCCTACCTCTATGCTCCTCCTATTGCTGGTTCATTGTACCCTTGGGGAGACAAGAAGCAGTTAAGGGCAAGTGGTTGAGTAGGAAGGAAAGGGAGCAGTGTGGAAGTGTGTGAAGCAGAGTCACTGAGGCGAGTCAGAGTCAAGGCGATCGGCGGCATCTTAAACGTGCAGTTAGTGAAGAGTCCAAAACTCTCGAAAGCACTTCTGTCATATGCACTTTGTATCATAGACCATAACAGTATTAATTACCAGAACATAAGACTCTGATTGGAACATTATAGCCAAATCTTTGCTTTCAATTAAATAAGCAAACAGGATAACAATATGTTTTTAGTTTAGTCCTAATTACGCTTTTAAAATGAGAACAATGCAAAGAAACCTTAAAAGATGGTAGCACTTAACAGATGAAGGAACAGATGTAGGGTTGATGTAGGGTACATCAATCTACAGTTTAGAAACCTTTTACTGATTTGACCTCAGACACGATGCTCTGAGTCAGGAACTGTGTTGACTGCTCTGAGTCAACACAGTTCCTGAAATTGCAAATCTGTTCTGAAATATACATGAAGAGGACAGTTTATTAGCACCAGCATCTTTGTTTACAGACATTGGGAAACAAAGACATGAAATTGCATCTTGCAAGGAGTTGGTTTTAATTGTGAAATAGGGTGACAGAGGGCTCTTTGGATATTGCAGAGATTGTTTTGTACAATATTGTTATGGGGCGGCAGTAGCTCAGTGGGTAGAGCCGGTGGACAGAGCGGGTCGTCCACTAACCGTAGGGTCGGCAGTTCGATCCCCACTTCCAAACTGTCTGCATGTCGAAGTGTCCTTGAGCAAGACAATGAACCCCTACTTGCTCCCCGGGCGCTTAACATAGCAGCCCACTGCTCCTGTGTACCATAGGATGGGTCAAATGCAGAGAACACATTTCGTTCTCATATCTAAAAAATACTGAGAATGACAAAGACCAAAAGGTCCTCTCCCTCTCTATAGGATAACAACTTTAATGCATTTTTAACTACTGCAGGAGGATTATGGTTACAATATAATCTTCAAGATTATAAATCATTAGAACATCAAGGCAACAATTTTGTTACATTAACTAAACCAAACATAGACTGTAATGTTGTGATTTCTGTTTTTCACCAGACAAGGGCTGGTCCATTGGTCCAAGGGCTGGTCAAGTAATCCGAAACCACAACCGAAACAAATCTCTGCCAAATGTAAACTTTACTTTAAAACAGAGACCAGGGTTAGAAATGTTGACATAAACACAAGTTTATAACTACAATAAACACGTTGAGGTACTTATGCTACCCCAGGGGTGTTTCACTAGTGTGGTGGCTAGGAATCAGTTCTTCACTAAAGCGCTTGGATGAAACCTGCTCATTAAAACATGAGGCAAAAATGTTTCGTTTTTTTTCAAGGTGAGAATCAATTTATAAGTGAATATAAAAAAATATATATATAACATCAGGGACCAGTTTACATAACGCAAGTTTATACGCCCTTTAGAAAAGCTCCTTTGATTCAGAAACGGAAGGCAACACTCCTGGCAATTGAACCAAACCCACCTCCATTAGCAGAATGAAAATTATGATCTACATAATAATAATTGTCAATAGTGGCCACAAACAAACAAATACACCCCAAATGCCCACGGATTTGGAGACTGAGGCATGCAATTAGAATTAGAATAAACACATGCAGCCCAATTTGAAAGACAAATCTAAAACGGTACTGGTCATCTGCGTTAATCAGAATTAGATGCTATGATATTTTAGGATGATAATTTGCCATCAGAAAAGCAGCGCCATATGTAGCTTTAGTCACTATTGCACCGCCATAAAGTTGTTTGAATAGCATCTGTTCTCAAATGATTACACAAATACAATGGTCAACAAAAAAGTTCAACCGCATATGATAAAGTGGGTTGCTTAAGCTTTTGCAGTAATTCTGGCAATTTACTGCACAACCCCGCCGATAATGCATAACATTATCGGGTGGGTATCGGGTGCTGAATATTCCTCAGCCTCATGTTTCTGCAAAAAAAAATCTATATATATTAGGTCACATTCAGGCGGTTTTATAGACGCAATCCATGTGCGTACACATCAGCAAGCGATGGAAATTGAGATAGAAAAAAAACACGATTCAAGCAAGATTTTTTTGTTTAATTGAGGTAAAGGATCCCTTGCATTTACAATAAATGTACATTCATAATAATAGGCCAGCTGAACTAGAAAATAAATATTGTGCATGCTATTGCGAGAAAAAGTGGGCATCCTGTATACCAAAGGCTACACGTAGAAGCTGTAGTGTCGCCTGCCCTCTCGGCTGTGATTTTCCACTTCAACGAAAAATTCTGAGCGTAAAGCGGGAAATGGGGCGCTAACATCAACATGATCGTGTCGTGAGCGAATTTGTCTTTCACATATCGAAACGGAGCAACAGCGATTAAACCAAAAAACTTTGTGAAAACTCACCCGTAACGACATGCTCGGCCGTTGATTCGGACATCGAAGGAGCGAAAGGCAGCTAAAGGAGCTGCTCCGTTTTTGACTACTGGCTTTACTGTGCTTGGAGCAGAAAGAACGCTGGTCAAAGCTGGACACCGACTGTGGTCAGAGACGGGAGAGGAGGCTTCACCGTGCGTATGTGTACAACACGCTCATTTCCTCCTTCCGAAAGAGTGGCCACGCCCTCTTCTTAAAGCACGACTCTGCACCGCTGGAGAGTTTCTCAGACCTGACACTATTCACCTGACTATTTGATATTGTATTGCAATACCAAATCAAAGTGCCCAGTTCTATACGGGGTTAGTCAAACTCGACCACATTTAAGGACCGCGACGTGTATGTCTGGCGCACTTAAGTTACTAATTCACATGTTTTATATATTTTTATTTTGTTTATATATTTGTATTTGTTCATGATACTCATTCGCTCTCTGCTGAGGACAGGTCATAGGTGTGTCGCATATCAATGCTTAATAGTGACCAGGTAACCATATCAGTCAATAAGAAATAAATTAAGCATGCAACAGCATGTGTTTGTCTGGAGAGGAGAGAGGAGTCAGGTGTGGCGCAAAAGTCATCAATCTCTTTTTTGGTCAATGACTTGAACAACTTTAAGTCAACTCAAGTTCTATCACAGTAAGCCTTTGGCTGTTGGGGAAAAAACAACTTTGTTTAGAATGACAGTAACAGTGCCAAATTTATTTTAAAAAACATCCTCAAATCAAATAGTGTGTAAAGAGCTCCACGTAAAGTAATAATGAGGTAATAAACAACAACATAGTGTTTAAACTATTACACTACTATTCCCCGTGGGAATGCATAGTGTTGATAATTCTCTACATGTGTCTCCTCCATCCGGACAATAATTACTAGAGGCAGAACATGTGACCACAGGGTGAATTATAGGTCATCGTTTTCTCTTTACTAATGAGTTATGAGACTCTGAAAATGTACTCAATGCCTTTGTAAACATGCCCCCTTGATGACTTGACATATAATGAGTGTATTGTAAGAATAGTTTACCATTTGTAATTCTACTTGTAACACCTCTAACACCAATGCTGCCCTCTGTTGGACATTTAAATGCATGCAGTTATCCCGGGTAATTAATCCTTGACCAAATCCCAACATCACTCGTAGATTGGTGTAGCAATGTTCTTTCTACATTACTGGGCTCCACCACAAGGGGGACACAGTGTGGTGATTTTGAAAACCAGTTTGTTGTAGAGTTTGAAGGACAATGGTGCATAGTGATGACGATCATGCTGCCGTGTATGAAACCTCCCCGAGCGTGTGTGGTGATGGCTGGTTTAACCTCTGCACATTAACGACTGACTCATGTCAGGTGAGGCCTGTTTTTTTCATGGACTTGTTTTTGGTTGATATGGTTACCCGGAATCTGTTGTTTTAGTGTTGATGCGACACACCTGTCCTCCACGTATTGAAAGTGAATTGAAGGGGCATTTACAGTGGAGCTATTAATTAACTAACAAACAACAAACAACAACTAACAAATTAAATAACAACAACCTGAGAGCATTTCTTGAAGGCAGGTTCAGGGAATTTGGTTCTCCTTTATGATTAATGTAGCCTATACATGCTAAACAATACAGGTAGGAATGTCACCTAAATAAGCTTTCCTGAACACAATGATTCTATATAAATATAAAATAACGTACTTAAAGCTAAATTAAAACAGTGTTTCTACTTTATATTACTGAAAATGTATTCCAATATGTTTAATGAAGACAAAAAAACTAAAACAGTTGGGAGAACTTTGTAGCTGTGCATGTCTCGTTTATGTCACGTTGCCTATAAGATAAATAAAGCGCTGAGCCAAATTATAGGACCAACATACTGTCCCTTTGTCCTATTCACGTATAGCAGTTAGTTAACAAACTGGATGCATGCAGGGTTGTTGTCCAACGTTTGCAGCCTACCAGTATACATTTCTTTGGAATAGAGTCTCGTAAAGGACTAAATGGTAAATATTGTACTAAAGGCATCTGAAACACGTTTTATTTGGTTGTGTATGTTTTACATTGAAACACGACACTGCCTTTCTCTATAACTTCCATCTAACAATTGTCTTCTTCTTATCATCATAACGGTTATTATTATATTATGAACCATAACTTTGAGCAATAACGTGTGACAGAAAATCGATATAATATTCTAAGTAATTCATTGGATGGCCAACAACCAAACAAACAATCGTGAAAACAGCAATGATTGCAGCTTTTAATAAAATATGTGAATATGAACCCAATTTCGTTTCCAGCTTACAGGAAAGAGCCATTAGGCATTAATTAAAAACAAAACAATATTTATGTTAATGTTATTCAGAATAAAAGGTGTTCTCGGAAACTAAACTAATAAACTATTTACTTTGAAATGTATTGGCATATGTGCTCCCCGTAATGGAATTGCTCTGTACTTATAATTAGTATTGTACAAACGGCTCAGAAATGTTCACTTAAATATAGTAAAGCACCTTAACTACTGCATACTATATCGATAATAATTTGATCATAGGCTACATGTGCGATCACAGCTGCACTGTCACGCTGTATTTTAATGGCCTTGAATTATTTGGTACTAAACGTAGAATAAAAGTTTACTGTCCAAAACAGACCACTCACAACGTTGCTTTCTGCATATTGGGGACAAAGCAAGAATTGTATTTTGTGAAAAAACAGCACGAAGGAATGTGTTGTTTGTATACCCAATGTGTCCGTGCTGTTCTTTAAATAGACATGGAGGTTTGGGTCAAGACGATCGTGGTAGCCTTCTCTCTGATACCTTGCTCATATTAAACACTGTGCGATGTATATACGTATATGTATATAAGAAGTTGATTTTTTCTATATCACTACTATACATGTCTATTTATACACTCTGTACATAGCCCTATATACACCTTATTGTCTGTCACTGTAGTCATTTAATTTCATGTCATTTCATTTGTAAACCTGTACTTGTCAAATTTATACGTAGTTGTACATAATTACGTATCCTATTTGCCTACCTCATAACTGCACATAATACTTTACACTTTGGTATTCAATGCTTTTTTGCACTTCTGGTTGGCTGTCAACTCCATTTCATTGGCTCTGTACCTGTACTCTGCACTACAATAACAATAAAGTTGAATCTAATCAAATCAAATTTTTAAATCGTGCAAACTCGCATCGTCTTTTAACTACAATGAATGAACGAATGAAGGAGGTTGGTTCATACTGCAATTTGGATTATTTGGATTATAATCATTGTGATAGAACAAATAGGCTGTTACAGTTGTCCTGTCGTCGTGCAAATCTAATGGAAAATGCTTTCATTTTTTTCATTTAATGTTTGTGATGATTGCGTACACCTTTAAAAAGTTCCTTCCCAATAGCAATGGACACGGTTGCAATTGACTACACCTCACCTGTTCACACATGCTCACACATGCTCTTCCAGAAAAGCCCCTGCCAAGATTGAACTCACTGCCCTAGATTCTCTACGTGTTTACTGCGCCTCCCAACCACTCCGCCTGCCGCGTGCTTCGGCAGTAGTGAAAGAGAACATTTGACGTCAGCGTGTCCCTGCTGCAGAAAGCACGTGGAAGTGTGTATGCTGGGCTTTGCTGCAGCCGTATATACGGCGCATGAAGCAAAAGGGGAATTCCACCAACAAAATAGATTTCCAGTTTTTCACACCGAAGTAAAACTTTTTAAATTCTTGTGTTGGGGAGTGGAAAAGCGCTCGTAAAAATGACACGTTACCCCAACATAAACACGTATTTCGTATACGGACAAAACTCGATGGCGTGTGCATTAGTATCATTACGGCTCAAAAAAAGCGAGTAAAAATTGTGTCCACGCCCTCCTGTGTTCCAGTGTGTTTTTGCTCGCTCTGGCCAGACACACTTCAACGTGAGCGCTAGGCCCCGTGCAGCAAACCACGCCCACGGTGACCAATGAGAAACGTTGGGGGCGTGTCTATAAGGAGTCTCCGTCCACAGACAGCTAATAGGCTTCGTCGAACAATTATCTCCTACCCTGCCACGAGCGGCACGTGTAATCCTGCGTGTAAACTACAGAGAGGAGAAAAGTCTATTGCCAACTGAACACAGCAGAGACAGCTAGAAAGCAACGTCGACGTGTTTCTTTGAGAGATCCACAAACATCTTACTTTTTATTCGTTTATGATTCGAAGGATCTTGACACCTAACGTAAAAATAAGGTAAGATCACTTTGATTGTTGCTTATGTGTACGGGGAGTGGTATTCGTCGACCGCATTCTGTCTTTTCAATTTCGAACCAAACTAGTATAATTGTGATTTTGTTTGTTTTATCAATGCATCATTGTTGTTTGTGATTGCTATGTGCTGTGAAGCGTTTTGAAAGTAACTATCTTTAACATTTAACATCGTTTTAACTGGGAACATTGTGTCCCAGCTTGTCCATGGTTTTGTACAGCGTGCCGAAAGTTTAAAAAGTATATTCATTAGTAGATGGTCTAATATGTCATGTTAGTTTAAAGGCACAATTGTTATGTAAGATTTTGTATATCTTACATAGTTATGCATGTTATCATTATGATAGTACAAGCATATGTCGCCTGGTTTAGTAAACCCGTGTACGAAAATGGAAGACATGCAACAGCGCAGTGGACTTCTAATACTTCTGAGTTAATGCGTGTCTATGGACATGTGTTGCGCCATGTTAACGCTGTGGTCTGAATGCTTGGTTTTGATAGGCACGCTTTGTAATGTAAATGTAATCTGCCATGTGGGCGTGCGTTTGTTGTGCTGCTCAAGTCGCATCATGGTTCTGTATTGTCTAATGATTAAACAAGGCTTGCGGTCTACTTGATCCAGTGTGATATGCATAGCTCTCTATGATAAATGGTATATATTCGACTAAAATTAAAAGCTGAAACGTCATTTAATTATACGTAGCCCAAACACATTTTTAAATAAAGTTGCAAGCAACGATATAACCTAGTTGGTATGGCGACCCTGGCCTAATGCATACATCAAAGTAGACGGCATTTAATTTAGTGCCGTATCTAACTATATGCCGAGGACGGATTCAAACAGTATACTTCCTGCACAATTGCTTTGCATTGTCACCACATTCTCTACCACTGAGGCACATGCAAGTATCAACCAGCAGGGGCAAAACCGACTATGTTTTGAGAAGCTGAAGTCTTTCATTCCTTGCACAAGTGGGGTGACCTTGGTTATGGTAAAATAGAATTGTTATGCCATAAAAGAAGGTTCACCGCAAGTAAACATGTTAAAACATCATTGTCTCTCAAGACAAACTGTGGCAAAATGTATTTCATGATATTTCTGACGATGTTTTGTTGCGATTGTGTGATATGTTGACTTTAACGAGGTCCTCACGCACATTAGCTCTGAGCTCTACCACTGGTCTACAGGGACTTAATTTTTTTGTACTTTGGCGGATTAGTAAAAAAAAAAAAAAAGAGCAGTCTTCCATTCATAGAGGAAATGGTGAGCTTGGTAGGTATGGAAAAATGGTATTGGTATGCCAAAAAAATGGTTTACCAACGTTGGCCAAAGATAGGTAAACTTCAAAGAAATTATGAGAGCTGTAGACTGGTATTTGAGATATTTATTGAAATTTGGCATATGTCCTATGGAATCCCTTGACAATGAGGTTGTGTGATTACAACCTTGAAGGACAGGTTCTGCTTATGTTGTATTTATGTTATGAATTGATGCTTGTGTGCATATGTTGATGCTCTGATATACTTTTAACTATATCGTATCGTGATTAAGACTTGTACGATGGCCTATTTCTTTGTTTCACCTTTTGTCTTGCAAAGGCTGCGTGCCTTGTATACAATTCCTCATGGCAGCTATAGCATCAGAATACAGGGTACCAAGTGTGAAGTGCTGTTTGTGTGAAGACAGATGGACACAAATGTGTTTAGTTGTTTGTTGTGTGACACAGATCATGATATAGTTCCTTTCTGGCTGCAACTAATGATTCTTTAATCAATTGATTTATTGTTTCAATCAATAATCTTAGGTGACCAGAGGTCAGCCAGGAACCACTTTAAAGTATCTATTATATGATAAAATGACCTGAAGGGTATAAGATTTAAATTATTTTATTTACTTTATTAACGCCTCACTGAACAAGGGATTTGGACTCTAAAATAAGGTGAAAACTCAATAAATAAGGTTTTAAAGTGGAGAAGACGTAGTCAAGGACTTGTATGTGATGTATGCCCTAGAACTTAAGCCAACCTATGCCCCCTAGCATGCATAGGTCTACAGAAGCATAGGTCTACATAAGGCAGCCAGCAGGCATTGGCTATTATCATCAGAAAAAATATCAACACCTAAAAGAAAAAAACATATGCCTTTTGCGGTAAGGTCGGCAGAACATCTTTTGGATTTGTCTTTGTTCGTAAGAATATTACTGTTTCATGTTGGAACTGAACGTCTAGCATGCCACTGCATGCCTGCCTGTTATAGAGAAAAAGTTATATGAATTAAGTATTTTGTATATTTTCTGTAAGGCATGCTCCCATTTAAATACCTTGATGTTATGGAAATATAAATGTGTCTCAGGATTCTCTAACATGTCTGTATGCTCGCATGCATTTGGCAGCAGAGTGCAATCATATCCCTTGATGAGCGTGAAATAAGGTTTGAAAGCTGGTGACTGCATATAACCCACACCCCCAGCCAACCTTGGGGCCCACGTTTGTTTGTAGTGATCGTTTTGATGTTACCAATTGAGTTTAATTTATTTAGTGGTTGTTTATAACATCCACTCCGCGCAGTATCCCACAAATGAAGAAACAAATAGTATAATTTGGTGCGTAGTGCTCGAGTTGCTCAGTACATTTTCTTCAGCGCTGTATTTGATCAGGGAGCAGTGGGGGTGTGAACGCAGTGTGCGCTGCGTGCCTGAGCTGTCCAACCGTTGCCGATGAGGTTTCTCATTGGCTCAGAGAGGCAAGCGAGTCGTCCAATGAGCAGCCAAGGAAGCTCGCGGAACTCACGGCTGCGGACACGTGCAGGATGTACACACTGTGGCCAAGTGTGTGCTCCTTGTAGTCACGGCGCCCGAATGAAACGACAGAGCGGGATTAAAACAACACAGCGTTTACGGATATGGCACACTAACGGTAAACCAAGACGTAATCAAGATGTATTAGCAGTTTGTAAACCGGAAAGAAATGTTGAGTTTTATTCTTTTCCATGAAGCGCTCCGCAGCCCGTCTATAAATACCTTAGAATTGACATAGGCCTATGCGGTGAGGTACACCAGACAGCTCCTCCGCCCTTCTGTCATTTGCGATAAGAAACTGATAAGACTTATCACTCTTTGATACGCTGTTGTTTAACTGTATTTGGGAGAGGCGCGATATACAGCGGGATGGATCCATCGTTCAAATCGTGGTATGTACATTGTTATCGCGGAGAACTGCTGCCTAGTTTGTCCATTTGCAATCGTTTAAGTGTAGACTGAATCTCCACTTGCTGACTGAGTGTTTTTTTGTTTTAGTCGATGCTATATTACACGGAAAACAGACGCTTGAAACATACCATTCCCCTCGGGTATTCGTTTTTTTCTATTGGGAATGTTTGTGTTCTCTAGTTTGAGGAGAGAAGCAAATTAGATGGTTTTATTCTTCGAGTCGTCCATGGCGTTCCTGTTCGTGCTACCGTCTAACTTAAGCAGTTTGTGAACATGGCGTTAATTTTAAATCTGTGCACATACACTGAGGTTCATTATGTTTATTCCAATCTAGTCCCTGGTTTATGTTCTTTTTTTTTCTAAGGTGCTGTGTACTCACTGTGCCAATTGTAATCATTGTTTATTTATCTAACCGGTAACCTTTGCTCTTGAACAAGGCAGTGAACTGACAAAGATTAGTTTATTATATTAACTGTGTAAACGTGTAATTAACAACTACATTTTTTCACTACATTGAAATTTGTGTCGGTATAATGCTTATTGATGTACCTTTCGGTATTTTGTGACTTTATGCATACAACATTTTCTCATTTGGGAGTATTGTTTTGACATCTGTCCCAGCAGCTGTCCCAACCCTGTCTAGAAAAAAAACTCTGCTCTCAGCAAATTTTCTATCAAACCAAGTAATGTTTACTCTAACACATCCATCCATCATTCCTCTCATCCTTGAAGTGAGGTAGAGGTGTTTTGGTGGTCATGGCAACTAGTTGACACTGTTGTTGTGGTGTGTGTGTGGAAGTATGCATGGATAGCAGCTGGTCTAAACACCCACACACCCCCTGCTCCCTGCCCACGCCACAAACCACTTGCGCTTTACCAGGTTTACTGAGCACAGCAGCCTTATCCGAGGGCTGTGCTGCTCCAGTGTCTTGCCATGTGCAAGTGTGGCTGTGCCATCAGACCAGGCTGCGTGTCGCTTAGCCAATGCTGATACATGCTGCAAGCACCTCTCGACAGCACTGAAAGTTTGATAGTGCAAGCTGTCAACATAACTGAGGGGTATATTTTTAAAAGTTGTGAATAGAATATATCTTGATGGCTAGGTTTTTAGTTTTTAGTCTGATTAGTATGTTTACGTAAAATGTAAACTAAATGAATATAACCACAATCCAAGACATATATATGTAAGTAAGTATTTATTTTATACTGGTCTTGGATACATTAGTCAAACTTTGTTCGAAAGTAACTTGTCATTAAGATAATCATCCCATAAATATAAATGCCACCTGGTGTGGTTGCAGTGGTCTGGATGCTCCAGGTACCAGGTTGCACCGTGTTCCTTTCCCAGGGGATTATTTCTTACAGTGTGCCTTCGTCATTCTGGGCTCACCGGCGTGATCCCCATGCCACTTGCCTAATTGATCAATAAGCAGCTGGCCATGACCAACATCAGCAGCTTGTGATGTGCAATTTGTCTGCAGAGAAGTGATTGTGCTTATAGTAGTACGGCATCTCAAAGTGCAATCACATGGAAATAAAATGTAATGTTGGATGAAACCCGCTAACCCTAACAAACAGTGACGTCTGAATGCTGCAAAGAGGCGGGAGAAAGTTTAGACGAGTCCCAGAGCCGCGTCTTCCCCTCATGCAGGGCTTAAAGGATTAATGGCATGGATGTCTCTTCTCCTGCTCGGGATTTCTACTTGCGTAGGTGATGTCCCGATTTATACCCCACCCCGGTGAGCCCAGATCCCTCTCTGGGTCAGACCTGATGAGGGCAGATTTAAAGATGACGTCTTCACCCCCAGCTCTGTTTCCGTGTTGAGGACATCGTTTCCACACATCTTTATTCAGATGCAGGCCTCTATCTGTGCACTTTGACTTTGCTGCATGCCATTGGTGGTAAAAGATAATTTCAGTCACCTGCTATTCCCCGACCTAGGGGGCAGGGCCATCTAGTTGTGAGGTGGTTGGACCAATGGGTTCCCCACTAAATGATGAAAGCTGTCCCCTATACTCAAACAGAGATTTGTTCCTCCTTCCCCTCCGCCCCCTTCTCTTTCCTTCCCCCTGTCCAGGTGGTGTTTTGCAGTCCGGGCAATGGTGAGAAGACCAGACCTCAAGTGAAGACGAATTCTCCAGTCGGCTGGTCTCTCGGCCAAAGTGACTCGTGCCAAGTGTGTGTTGCACAAGAGCGCACTCAGCTTCCTTCTGAAAACTAGTCAGAAAAAACGATTCCAACACTGAAGACGTTCTTCTCTGATTCAGTTTTTTTTTCTTGGTTACCAAATGGCCTTCTCTCCTTAGTTCTACTAGCTCAAACCACAACCATGATTCCCATATGTAATCATAGTAGTCCAACTTAAACCTGACCCTCACTTAAAAAATACCTTTTTCTTTTTAAGAGTTTACTTGACTTGCATTAAACTCAGCTGAGAACCTCCCAACCCAGCTGTCCCAGCCTCATCCCACTCTAGTATGAGTTATGACAGCTCCATCTCGGCCCCCGGCATTAACACGAGGGGTCGTGGCTCCAGAGCCCCCGAGAAGGAAGCGGCCAAGCAGCAAGAAGACTCGGGCAGCCTAAGCCCGCTGAGCAGCAGCAGTGGCGATGGCGGCGTGGCCGACTCCGGCATCAACAGCCAGCAGCGTGGAGGAGAAGATGGCAGCATTGAAGGCACAGGGGGAGAGGGAGGCGACGGCAGCTCCTCCCCCAACAGGGGCTCCTCCTCCGGGGGGTCCAGGTCCAGTGACCGGCAGGGTCCTACCACCTCGGACGACAACGACGGCCTGTCGAGCGGCAATGACTCCGGAGAGAGGGAGAACAGGTCCCAGGGCCGGCAGTCCACGCGGAGCTCCCACAGCTCGTCCAATGGGAAGGACTCTGGCATGATGCTGACCGAGAGCAACAAGAGGTAAGGGGGCGCTCTTATTGTGAAATAGCACACGCTCTGATTGTAAAATATCCCATGCGCACATCTAAACAGCATATGAACTACAATGTGGCAGTGTACATACTGTACAAACTGGCACCAGTTATGCATTTGGGACATTTTCTTTGCATTTTGTTATTCCCAACACCCACTGAAGGTTATTAAACATACTTTTACACATGCCAACAATGTGCTGTTTTTCTGGCGTGTAACCAGACAATATTTGGCATTCAGCCTCACTACAATTTCCTAACGGAACAGTGAGGGGGGCCTGTAAAAGTACAGGGCAAGAAATGCGCTACAAAAAATAATAATGTTAACACAAATGCAACACAATCCTATTGCTCAACATACGTGTTGCCGTAACTTTCATGCAGTGACATCGCATGAAAGTTATACTTCCCAGACGTGCTATTTTACCCGTACAATGTTCTGTAAGTGTGAGGATCTGAGTCCACTGAGAAGGTGATTGCGGGAGGGCGGGGGTACAATGGACTGGACGGGGGAATACTAAAGAAACATTAGCAGTTATGTAAAAGCGATGGCGTGTCTTGCCAACGTGGGCTTGCCTGTCAGTCGACGACTGACGTAGACTCCTATGGCCAACTGTCAGACGTCACGGAGGAAGGGGGGGAGGGGGGCAGCTCCTGAGAGGTTTTGTGGCGGACTGTTATGGCCGGTTATGACATAACTTCAGGATGACACGGAACAATGGAGAATCGGACTGCGATTCAGTGGAGCTCCTGGCAATGATGGAAAGAGCAATACCGCTGCAATTTGGTTTTTCTGTTGGCCTCGATCAAGGCCATAGAAATACAGCAAAACCATATTCCAGCCAGAGTGGGAAAGCACTTGCATGGAAAAGAAAATGTTGCATGTTATGTTTTTCTTTGAGAACATTTACAAAAAAAGTACATTAAAATATTTGTCATTAAGAAAATACTTTGAATTGTTCTTTTGAATGATCAACAAGGACAGTTGTCTGCCAGCGTGTGTTCATAGTGAACAATGAATCCATGGTAATACCTTCACCAAAGGTGTTACAACTTCTTTGAAAGAAAACCTTTAAAATCCTTTCCTTCTTTCTGCTCTCTCCTCTTCTTTCCCCCCCAGCACCAACTCCCAGAGCCTGTCCCCCCCCAGTGGCTCTCTGGCTTACAGCCTGCTGTCCACCAGCTCAGAGCAGGACCCTCCCTCCACCTCCGGGTGCAGCAGCGACCAGTCGGCCCGCCTGCGCACCCAGAAGGAGCTCATGAAGGCCCTGAAGGAGCTCAAGATCCGGCTGCCGGTCGAGCGCAAGACTAAGGGCCACTCCAGCACCCTGGACGCCCTAAAGTATGCCCTCAACTGTGTCAAACAAGTCCGAGGTAAAGGGATACCTTAGTGGTTGTTGTGTCTGCAGGTGCATGTGTTAGCCATTCTGCCCCGGTTGATCTCAGCCGCTAATTTGCCAGTGTGTGTGTGTTTTGGTTCCCCAGCCAACCAGGAGTACTACCACCAGTGGAGTGTGGAGGAGTGCCACGGCTGCAGCCTGGACCTGTCTACCTTCACCATCGAGGAGCTGGACAACATCACCTCAGAGTACACCCTCAAGAACACGGTGAGGCGGCTGACTGAACCCTCCCCTCCTTCTCCACCACCAAAGGTTAAAGCAGTCAAGTATTCATATCCTCCTCTCCTCCACAGGACACGTTCTCCATGGCCGTGTCCTTCCTGTCGGGCAAGGTGGTCTACGTCTCCCCCCAGGGATCTTCTCTGCTCCGCTGCAAGCCAGAGTTCCTCCAGGGCACCATCTTCTCTGAGCTCCTGGCTCCCCAGGACGTCAGCACCTTCTACAGCAACACTGCCCCCTGTCGCCTGCCCCCCTGGGCCACCTGCATGAGCTCTGGTGAGTGTCAGCTCAGGCCTCTCGCTGACTGATAAAATGGCTTCTTTGCCTTTATCGACGCGGGATGGAAAATTATGTTTGTTACTTACAATAAGTGACAGGAAATGGGTTTGAGAGAAAATAATTTTTTATGTGTTTGGCTCTGGGATGCAAAATGCATTTGATTACATTTGGTTCATTCAGGTCAGTAGCAGAGCCTGTGAGTCAGTCCACTGGAAATTCATCAATTCATAATTTTGACAATTATTCAATAAAAAAATATCTTTAGTTTTCTTCCATTTCAGTTTTAACACAAATCTGAAATATTACACTCTGAACAATTTTAATAACATTTGCTAATGATATTATTTATCTGTATAAATTGTATAACAAAAAAATTAAATAATATATAATTTTGATTGACTACTCAACCACTGAGTTCAACAGAAACATGTGAAGACTGGCTCCAGATGACAGGCTGCTCTCCTAACCAGCACCTCCTGCCTCTAGTTTCCCCACCGTCCGACTGCACCCAGGAGAAGTCCATGTTCTGCCGCATCAGTGCCAACCGCCTGCACGGCACTGACATGCGCTACTACCCGTTCCGCCTCACGCCATACCAGCTGACCCTGCGGGACTCGGACGCCTCGGAGCCACAGCCCTGCTGCCTGCTCATCGCTGAGCGCGTCCACTCTGGATACGAAGGTACAAGAGTCTTCGCCTGCTTGCACCTGATGGCTCTGTTAATATGGGACACATCTGTTCCTCGCCAGGTTTTCACCCATTTAGGAGTAAATAAGGCTATGGGCTGATGGGTTAAATGTATTTGTACGTTGTCACATGAGGATTCATTGTCAAAAACGTTGAACATAAAAAAACTGGCTGCCTGTTTACCAAAATCGAAATTTAACTTCATGTTTGGTGTGTAAGAAGTTCTTGCGGAATCTCCAATTCAACATCAGAGTGGTAGAAAGACTTCCTGGCTGCACTAGTACTAAACGACACTAGTAGTGGATCCATGGCCATAACAGACAGTTGATACTCCAGCAAGTTACCACATTACCCTGAATATGCATAACCTGCTAATGCAGCCAGATGGACTCCTACAGTAGCCCTGTTCCAGTTGCTGGAGCAGGGCTACAAACAGGAATCATGCTGTCGATTTGTATGTCTAAACCTCTTCTCCACCTCCTCCTCATGACAACCAGCTCCTCGCATTCCTACAGACAAGCGGATCTTCACCACCAGCCACACGCCCAGCTGCGTCTTCCAGGAGGTCGATGAGAGGTCAGTACCCCCATCCAAACCTCTTCAGTCCATTGGCTGTTGAACGCGACATTTTACATTTTTATAATTCTGAGTGAAATAGCTTCTTCTGCAGCTACCAAGGTTGATAACAACATGTGTATGCGTTTACAGGGCAGTACCATTGCTGGGTTACCTTCCCCAGGACCTGGTGGGAACTCCCATTCTCCTCTACATTCACCCTGACGACAGGCCCATTCTGGTGGCCATCCACAAGAAGAGTACGTCTCTCTCTCTCACTTACTCATTTTGTCATCCTTTTTATTTATGCTTTTGTAATGAAACAAAAACACATTTGTTTCTCATTTCCTCATTCCCTTTTGGGCTTTTCTACATTGAAGGAAAAACAACGACCACTTCCTGTCATTCCTTCCTTGTCTAAGTCGGTTGCTGTTGCTCCTCTCTTTTGCAGTACTGCAGTTTGCGGGTCAACCCTTTGACCACTCCCCCCTGAGGATGTGCGCACGCAACGGCGAGTACCTGACTATAGACACAAGCTGGTCCTCCTTCGTCAACCCATGGAGTCGCAAGGTGGCCTTCATCGTGGGCCGCCACAAAGTCCGCACGTGAGTCAAACCACATTTGTGCGCTTTTTTCTTCCCCCTCTTCTTGGTCGTTCAGCTGAGTTTGTGTTTCTCAGAGAGGGTAGCTGTAGGGGCTTCGGGGGGGATCGCTTGTCTAGCTTGCCGGATGATGTGGTCCCCATGTGTGTTTTTAAAGAAAGTATGAAGCTGTTGTATCGTGCTGATATTTAGTATGTTGACATTGAAATGAACGGCCCTCCTCCCGTTTCCCCTGTCACCCCCCCAGGAGCCCGCTGAACGAAGACGTGTTCACCGTGCCACGCGGCTGTGAGAATCGCAGCACCACGCCCGACATGGTACAGCTGAGCGAACAGATCCACCGGCTGCTGGT
>OMKQ01054099.1:2153-12986 GCA_900302335.1 Phycis phycis
CCCTCCCCTCAGGGAGCATGCTAGCCAAGTCTCAGATGAGGAGCATCCCACAATACTCTTTCAATGGACGGCTTAGGTTTCACTCTGGGAGATCCTTTCTTCACTCTCCCTTGCCCTCCACATCTTTCAGAGGGTCTTAAGAGGTCAGCTGATTTTAATGGTCACTTATTGCCTGTGGAGCCGCAGCCCAAACTCAGCGCTGGACCACCCTGTCGTTACAGCGGCCCCCGGGCTGAAAGGCTTGATGAGACACCAGCCAGAGATGATGCATTGCAGCATCAGAGCATATCAATAACGTTCCCTCAGCTGGGGAACACTGAAGAAAGATCCATGGGTCTAAACCCCACCTCACTGGCACACTGTTGTACAGGGATTTGAGAGGTAGAGCCCTCTCCAGTCACTGAGGAGACTGGTCCACATTATGAATGCAACGGGCACAGTTTATGTCCTATCTGAAATAACTGCCTGAGTGGACGTTACATAATAAGAACAAAGTTTCATGTCGTACCGGCCACTAGTGTTTTGGAGGCAAAAAACAATGGCGTTCAAATACCAAAGAACAAGACCTTGTCTCTGTTTTCCACCACAGTTTAACAGAGAAACCCACATAGCAGAAGAAATGCCATTAACAGCCACGGCGGGTGGATCTGTTTAAACTCTCACACTACAGGAGCTCAGGCTCCCACATCAGGAGCCATGTTGTGAGAGAAACAGCTTCAATACAAGCGCTGCACCAAACAACAACAAACAACAGTCAGCCGAGAGCTCAGCAGGGGCGCACACTCACCTCGGCACGCTGCGTCCTGGGCTGGCTGGCGTCCATTTCGATGGCGTACACGTCGAGCAGGTAGAGGTCCGAGCCCTGCTCCCGGTCCAGCTCAGCGGCCGTCTGGACTACGCCGGTGTGGCGGTCGATGGTGAACAGCCGGCCCGCCGCCTTGCCGTGGCTGCGGACCGCCACGATGAAGAACTCCACTTTGGTTCCGGAACCGCGGGGGCTGGAGGCGTCCAGCGAGATGACGTTGGTGCCGGGCGGCTGGCCTTCCTTCAGGATGGTGATGTACTTGGGCTGGGAGAACACCGGGCCGTCCCCGCCCTGGAGGATGATGGTCAGCTCGGTCCGGGACGTCTTGCGTTCGGCACCGTGGTCCGTGGCCGACACAGTGAGCGTGTACACCAGCCTGGATGGCACCAGCTGGGACGCCAGCCGGATGTCCCCGCTGTAGCGGTCCATGATGAAGGTGTCAGCGTCCCCCCTCACCAGGTCGTACTCCACCTCCCCGTTCGACCCCTCGTCGGGGTCAAAGGCCACCACCGTGGTCAGGATCGACCCGATGACGATGTTGGGCTCGGCCACCAGGGCGTTCTGCGACACGAACGCGGGGACGTTGTCGTTCAGGTCCGTCACCCATATGGTGACATTCTTCAGGGCGAACCGACGGAACTCCACGGGCACGGCCTGGTCCGTGGCCTTGATGGTCAGCTCAAACAGGTTGGAGAACTCCCTGTCTATGTCTCTGTTTGTGTATATGAGCCCAGTGCTGGGGTTGATGCTGAAGTGCCCCCCACGGGGTGTCTGCTGGACGATGGAGTACTCCAGTTGTCCGTTGATGTCTGCGTCTGTGTCGTGAGCACTGATGGTCATGACCGAGGCGGAGATGGGGAGATTCTCAGTGATGGATTTGAATATGTCCCCCGGGGTGAATATGGGGGGGTTATCGTTGAAGTCTCTCACGTGAATGACCACGGGGATGGAGGAGGAGCGGGCCGGCCTGCCGTTATCTCTGGCCGTGATGTTGAGCTTGTAGAACGACTGAGTTTCAAAGTCCAGCTTCTTCATTAAGAATATGCTGCCGGTGTTGGGGCTGATGCTGAACGTGCCGTGGTTGTTTGTGGCTGTGATGCTGTACGAGATGTCTGCGTTCGGACCTGAGTCGGCGTCTGTGGCGGTCACAGAGGCCACCAGCTCTCCTATCCTCATGTTCTCCAGAACATCCACAGACAGGGAGGACTTGGGGAAGGAGGGAGAGTTGTCATTCTCATCCAGAATGCTCACACTGAGCATACAGGAGGAAGATAAAGGCACAGCCCCTCCGTCTACAGACAGTATTTTCAGAGAGTAGTGGGAGGTTGATTCATAGTCCAGCGTTCCAACCAGAGTAATCTGACCGGAGCTGCTGTCAATCACAAACTGGCCCTCCTCGTTTCCCTCGGCGATGTGGTACCCCACAAGTCCATTTTTGTTCTCATCCACATCGGAGGCCGAGACCCGGAGCACTTGGGTCATATTCTGGGCTGACTCCGAGATGGAGGCCTGGTAAATGTCTTTGGTGAACTTTGGTGAGTTGTCGTTGATATCTTGAATGTAAACTTGCACTTTTGCCTGGTCCCTGAGGGGCTTGGGGAGCCCCTGGTCTGATGAAATGACCATGAAGCTGAACCCAGCGGCGCCTCTCTGTCTCATGAGAGACTCGCGGTCCAACTGCAGAGTGCTCGTCAACTCCCCAGTGATGGCGTTCAACTCAAAGTTGGGTTGTGGCAGCTCAAATGTATATCTGATCTCACTGTTTGGGCCATAGTCTTTATCCTGGGCGAAAACGCGCCCAACCAGCGAGCCTCTGGTCTGCTCTTCCTCAAAGTGGAACACATAATTGGTACTGTTGAAGAGCGGTCGGTTGTCATTCACGTCGTCCAGGATGACGGTGACGTTGACACTAGCACTTAGAGGTTCGACAGCGCGGTCTTTCGCCACCAGAACCAAGTTATATCTGTCGCGAAGCTCTCTGTCTAGCTCCGCTTTGATGTACAGCTGGCCGTCGGGGAAAATACCAAACATGTCACCTGTGTTGCCGTCCACAATGTCATACACGATTTCGCCGTTCAGCCCAGAGTCTTTGTCTGTAGCCTCCACCTTGAAGAAGCGGCTGTTGACAGGCTCGGACTCCAGGATGACGACCTCGTAGGACAGCTGCTCAAAGGTCGGGGAGTTGTCGTTGACGTCGTACACGCTGACGGTGAGGATGAGGCCGGATGTATGCTGGGGGACACCCATGTCGGAGGCCATCACCTCCACCTGGTAGGAACTGGTGGTGACCTCCAACGGGCCCGTCAGGGAGATCAGGCCGTGCTTCTCGTGGATGTGAAACAGGCCCTTGGGGTTCTGCTTCAGGCTGTAGACCACCAGGCCATTGGTGCCCTCATCCGGGTCGGATGCCTGGGCCTGGAAAATGGCGTGTCCCGTGCTCCAGTTCTCCACAGCGCTGACGTGCTCCACAGCGTGCAGGAAGTGGGGGGCGTTGTCGTTCAGGTCCTTCACAGTGACGTTGACGAGGGCCTCTCCGGTGACCTCCCCGCCCCGGGCCACCACTTTCAGCTGGTAGAACCCCTGCTCCTCTCGGTCTATCTGGCTGGCCGCCGTTATCTGACCCCCGCCAGTGATAGCAAAGACCCCCCGCTGGTCTCCTGAGGTGATCAGGTAGGTGATGTTGGTGTTGAGGTCCACAGTGGTGGCGGACACCGTGCCTATGACCGCTCCGATGCCCACATTCTCAAACATGACGAAGCTGTAGCCCTTCTGGCTGAAGGTGGGGGGGTTATCCTGAGTGTCTATCACCGTGACGGTCACAATAGCCTGGGTGTGGGATCTCAACCCCCCTCCATCTACAGCCGTCACCTGCAGCTGGTAGGCTGTCTTCTCCTCTCTGTCTAGAGGCACCAGAGTGGTAACTTTGCCCGTGTTGCTATTAATGTGGAATTTGGACGTGTCCCCGGCCGTAATGATATACTTTACTGTGCCGTTCCGACCTAAATCGGGGTCTGTGGCAAGAGCAGTGGTTACATAGGAGTCCGAGGGCTCGTTCTCCTTCACGTTGGCAAAGTATTGAACAGGGTAGAACACGGGCCTGTTGTCATTGATGTCCTTCAGCGTGATGTTGACCCTGCCGACCGAGTGGAGAGGAGGACTGCCGCCGTCTGCCGCACGGATGTGGAGGAGGAAGGAGCCCTGGTCCTCCCTGTCCAGCTCCACCGCTGTGCTCAGTCTCCCCGTCGCTGCCTCCAGGCGGAACAGCTCCTGCACGGCTGCGGATGTCTCCGCATCAAACGCGAAGCGCACGCTGCCGTTGGCGCCAAGGTCATCGTCGGAGGCAGACAGAAGCAGCAACTCGCTGCCCGCGGGAGCGTGCTCCACCACGGACACATGGTACGACCTCTGGGCAAAGGTGGGCACTTGGTCGTTGACGTCGGTGATGTTCACCACTAGCTTGGTGTAGGAGATCTTGGGCTGCAGCCCCTGGTCTTTGGCGCTGATGTTGAGCACGATTTCGGATGCTACCTCCCTGTCTAGGGGCGCGGCGCTGGTCACCAGGCCACTGTTCTCGCTGATGGAGAACCAGCCCAGGGCGTTCCCGGACACCAGCGAGTAGCGCAGGTTGGCGTTCTGCCCGGAGTCGCCATCTGTGGCGGAGACCCCTTTAATGTAGCTCCCTGTGGGGGTGTCCTCGCTGATGTCCACCCGGTACAGCGCTTCCTGGAATATGGGCGGGTGGTCATTGATATCATTCACAAATATAACCAGGCTGGCGAAGGAGGAGCGGGCCATGGGATGACCGTTGTCTGATACGGACACCGTGAGGTTATAGGATGAGATGCGCTCCCGGTCCAAAATGCTCGCCACTTTTATCAGGCTAAGGTTAGGGACCAGAGACGCGTGGACCTCAAAGTGCCTCTGCTCATTGCCCCCCAGGATGGAAACGGAGATGTTCCCGTTGGCCATGGGCGAGTCGGAGTCCGACACGGTGAGTAACGCCACCACAGTGCCAATCTGGGCGTTCTCGTCCACGGACGCAAACTTAGAAGTGGTGGGGAAGTACCTGAACTTCACCACCGGGTCGTTGTCATTCACATCCTGGAGTTTGACCGTGGCCTCGGTCCTCCCCGACAGGGAGGGCACCCCGTTGTCCGCAGCGTGCACAGTCAGAGAATATTCTCTTTTGCTCTCAAAGTCCAGTGGCTCTTTGATGATAATAGTACCAACTTTGGGGTCGATCTGAAAAGGCGTCCCTTCGTCTAGGAAGTATCTCACATCAGCATTGACTCCCTCGTCCTGGTCTGAAGCTGTGATCTGCAGAACACTGGAGCCCACGGCCGCATCCTCAAACACGCTGGTCTGATACTGCTCGTGGTTGAACATGGGAGGGTTATCATTTATATCCTGGATGGTCACGTTCACCTGGAGGTAGCCCAGCCGTTTAGGGTCTCCCTTGTCCTCGACCTCAATCAGAAGCTGGTAGATGGGGGTCACTTCTCTGTCCAGGCCTCCGGACGAGACGAGGTGTAAGAAGGCCCCTTCGCCACTAGGGTTGACTGTCACATCCAGACGGAACCTCCTCTGCTCGTTACCGTTCACTATCCGGTATGTAGTGTGATCCACTCCGTTGCTGCCGATGTCCGAGTCCGTGGCTGTATCCAGGATGACCTGCCGGCCGCTGCTCGCGTCCTCTTTGAACGAGACGACAATAGACTCGTCGGGGAACACGGGCGAGTTGTCGTTGATATCCAAAACCACGATCCGAACCTCCGTGGGGTAGGTGGGCTGGCTGGAGAGGACCACGACGTTGATGACATCACTTTGTAAAACTTCCCTGTCAATCACCGCGGAGGTGTAAATGACTCCGGTGGAGCCGTTGATTGCAAACAGCTTGTGGTTTTCACTGAAGCGGTACGTGAAGCTCGGCCGGGTCTCTATCGTTCCCACGTAGGTTCCGATCGGCTGCTCCTCATGGACGCGAAACTCCTGGCGAACTTGGCTGGAGGCGGAATATTGTGATAGAGTCCATAAGAGCAGTAAAACTCCGTGAAACCGACCTAAAGCCCGACCTATGAGCGCCATGGTTGATAAACCAGTCCACCTTTCTTCTTAGACAAAGTCCATGCCTATAATGCATCCAATCTGTGGACCCTGGACGACCACTAGCGCATTGTATGAACCCGGGTCTCCCAGCAGTGTGCGTGTTATCCCCTGTGTATTAATACCGCAAAGTATTCCAGACGTCTTGCTGTAATCCTCCGGTGTTCAGAAAGGCACACAGACCACTGAATGAAGCAGGCTCTTAGTTCGCTCCCAGTGCGCTTCTCACAGAAGTTCCTCACCTTGTGATAGTAACTCCTCTCCCTCAAAAAGCATCTTCCGATTCTCGCAGTCTAACCGCACAATAGTCTACTAAACAAGATAGAAAAGAGCCAAGCCAAGGAGTGCGTTGCAAGTCGCATCCAAAGTGTGTCCAAAGTGATCCTGGTTCCACTCTGCTGGGCGCTCCGCTGAGCGCAGCGTCCCGGGATGTAGCGGTGCGGGCGCTGCTCGCATGTTGTACTCAGTCCCACCAAGTTAGAACAAAGCTGGAGTTAGTCAACTCCCTCCCATCCGCATTGTGATTGGATGGTGGCAGGCTCCAGCCCGCCTCTTCTCCCCCTCTCCCCCTCTCCGTCTCCCCCCTCCGCTCCTGTACCGCGGAGAGAGAGCGAGGGGACAGGGAGAGGGGCAGATCAACCACCTGGTACAGGTAGGGTAATAACAACCAAAAGTTTAGCTTTTTATCAACGATCTTAAAAACAACCTGAATCTGTGGAGGTCCTGACAGATGGAGGTCAGGTACCAACCACTGGCTCAGCATGGGCTTGTCCCTAAACAGATGCATCATAGAAACAAGGTACTAGTTGACGGTGACTGGATTATTAAATGAATTGATGACAGCAAATGATGACATACTTCTAACCTTGGCCTGGGTCTCGTCTACCTACAAGAGTCGTTTGTTTGGCTTTCTTTATTGGCGTCAATGTTATATGGCTGGATTAAAATGTGTTGCTGAGTAAAGTTAACATAAAAACAATCGTGGATACCCGTTAAGTCACACATCTGATTGTATATTAATTCCCCGATGCAAAAGAAAAATAGTTGGACCCTTTTCTGCAAATAATACAGGTGAGCAGCCCCACCTAGCGATGTGATGGTACAGTACATGGCTGTCCAATTCTATGAATGGGCTTTATGATAATCACTTTACCGTTATTACCGCTAATCCCTTAATTCCCTTATATTTTTCTTTAATTCGAAGGAAAGCAAGAAAGGAAGAAGAAAAGAAAGAAAGAAGGATGAATCCAAACAGAAGGGAACGAGGGACAGAAACAAACAGGATGTAAACCTCTGATAATCTAATGATGTATTTGGGTGCACAGACATGTTGGAGATTAGAGTTAAACTGATTATTCTACAGAGTGGGCCGAGCGGGCGAGTCTGTGTGGGCCGACATCAGAGTGAATGATTAACCTGCGTGAGACAGTCAGCCCCCTGCAGACCGTGACCCGAGGAGTCTGACGGCTGATCAGTGGTCATGTATCCCAGGATGTCTGCTTTACTCAGCAGTACGGCGTGGCCTTTAGGAGACACTCAACCAAAACACAACTCAAGACTTTTGGACCTCTGTGGCCACAGCCGCAAAGTAAGAAACACAACATTATTATGTTGATAATTATATTCTGAATAGATGATGGTGATTCTATTAGAAACCCTTAATCCACCACATCCTCAGCTACATTCTTTAGATTCCATTAGATGTAACTTTATTGTCGATGCACAGCCAAGTCCAAAACAAAACCACCGCAGGAAGCATGAAGATAACAGAGTAGCTCTGAGGCAGGAATGTATTTACATTATAAACAGACAAATGCAAGTATGAATGAGTAACACAGTGAATGTATAATTTGATACTTCAGATGGGCACATGTGCAGTGGTAAAGGCTGTATGTAAAGGTCAGTGTGAAGAGTGAACTGGAGTGCACAACAGCTGTCGTGACATCTGTGTCAGATGGGATTTGATCTCACGAGAACTTGTGGGTTTTGAGCTCAGAACGCAGGGTCTGTGGTTAACCTGAAGCTGCCGACGTACCCTTTGGTGCAGAGTCAGTCAGGACCAGAAAAGCATTGATTCTGAGAAATAAGCTATTAAACCTTCATGTCTTGAAATAAAAAAGAGCCGACTATTAGAACGTGTGGTGTGTGCAGGAAGGCACCATCATGTTGGATGAGGCCTTCATTTCCCCTGGACATGGTTGCAGTATGGTAAAAACAGGTGAGGTCAAATGTAAGGCTGAAGACTCCAGCGTGCAGACAGGGTTCTGGCCCAGGCCTGGGATGTAAAACCATGCTCGTATTTTAGTCCAGTGTTATTGCTGCGGCCAGCAAGTCCTTGAAATGATCCCTTCATGAACTGGAATCAATCACAGATCTGTCTTCTCTTCATGTCAGGTTCTGAGGAATGCATTTCCTCAGAGTCCAAACATCCAACAGGGATAACTTTACCATCAGTGGACAGGAAATATTGCAGCGTTTCCCAACTGGGGGTCCGTGTACCGTAGGGGGCACGGGTCCAGCAGGATCCAAGGGGTCCTGAACTGTAGTGGGCACGGGTCCAGCAGGGTCCAGGGGGCCCTGGACTGTAGGGGGCACGGGTCCAGCAGGGTCCAGGAGGCACGGGTCTAGCAGGGTCCAGGGGGCCCTGGACTGTAGGGGGCAGGGGTCCAGCAGGGTCCAGGGGGCCCTGGACTGTAGGGGGCACGGGTCCAGCAGGGTCCAGGGGGCACGGATCCAGCAGGGTCCAGGGGGCCCTGGACTGTAAGGGGCATGGGTCCAGGTGGTCTGAGTAACAACTGCTCTGAAAAATAATGACGACTGCATTAATAAAATATTCTATGTTTGGTGATTGTCACTGAGCAGATCAGTTAAGACCTTTTTAAACCCCCCCCCCGGCTACACCCTGGTCTGGTGGGGCAGGGGAGGGCTGTTTAACATGGGGGTCCGGTCTGGCCAGTGGATGAGTGACACCTAAGACCCAGTTGGACACATTTCGACCCTAAACGCTGAAGTTGAACTTGAGGAAATGTGAAGTGCAGGTTGTGAGATGCTAGCCTGTCTCCAGGTCTCCAGGCCGTCAGTCAGGCGGGGGGCAAGGCTGACAGCAGGCCACCACAGGCCTTCTACTACCAACTATTTATGGAGGAAGGTTGCAGGAGCGCGGTGTTCATCTGACAGGGAGGCTCATTGTGAGCTGAGGAGGAGGAGGAGGAAGGAAAATACTCTTCTCCAATAACCACTGGTAGCAGCTCTGCTTAATAGATACACATTACTCACACAGACACACACACAGACATTAAAGGGCTTTTAGAAGACGCTTTTGTCCAAAGCGACTTACAATCAGTACATTAGTGGGGTTCGACATGTGGACAGTTGGAGGAGGGGGGCGATCAAGGGGATCGAGGGGATCGAACCACCGACCCTACGGTTAGTGGACAACCCGTCTGTCCACCCGCACTACCCGCTGAGCTACACACTGCCCCTACACACACATGCACCAGTGTTTAGCACGTTTACTGCAGCCATGAAGCATTAGAAACCCAGCTCTGTTCCTCTCACGCTGGGTCACAGAGAGCCTCCTCGGAGCGCTAGCCTCCTCAATGAAACTTCTCCCTTCTCCATCTTAGGGGCCAGGGGGCCGGGGGTTACGGTCTGGGGTCGCCAGGGTTTGTTACAGCAACTAGTCTCTCTGAGCTTGTGGATTTTATTAACAAACAAACAGAAAACGTTTTCCCT
Organism: Phycis phycis; assembly: GCA_900302335.1. Lineage (NCBI taxonomy): Eukaryota > Metazoa > Chordata > Actinopteri > Gadiformes > Phycidae > Phycis > Phycis phycis. The sequence continues at coordinate 11,797 of OMKQ01054099.1, forward strand.
AAAGAGGTGTAACCATATGAAAACCATAGTTTAAAACCAAGTGCCCTACAGTAAAGCGAAACCCGGAAAGTGGAATAGCTGTCTTTGCATGTTATCACCACTAGATGTCATCGTTGCACAGCTGTTTGTTTTCGAGACCGCCGAGCGTATTCATCGCGAGAGCAACTTATTAATGTACCGAGAACAGAGTTGGCAGTCTTGGACTTCGATGAACAGCAACGGTACGAGAGAACATTTAAACTGTCCATGAATTAGCGTGCATTGCCTGAACTTCTCCGAGTCGCTCTTTCACTTCATTGTAAATAAAACGGGTACAAAGAAATGTTTGCGACGGCCGAGCAGAACAGGGTTGTTTTGACGTGAAGTAACACAGCAACTAATATAATTTATATTAATAAAATAATGAACCATCTTGTGCCACAGAACTGTGGAACGCTAGGAGACATCTGTATGTAGGCCTATTCACGTTACAAACAGACATAAGTTTTTCATAACATGGGAAGGTATGCTTCAGAGGCTGTCACAGCAGTAGGCCTCCTGAAAACCCTCTTCTCCAGATTCCTGCCATGGGAGGAACAGGACCCTCGTGTTGACCCCACTGCTGTACCAGGCCGCTACACTGCGGACCACGGCCGGTCTTTGAAGAGACCTCATCACAGGAGCACAGAGCAGCCAGGAAACAGCAGCATCACAAGCCGCTCGCCTTGTTCGGCCTGATTGTATTTCAAGATAACAAAATGAGCGACATTATTCCACGAGAGGGATTCTGTTCTACCTTTGAAAATAATATGGAACTCTAAACCTGGCTGTGGGGGGCAGAGAGGGGGAGGGGGGGAGACCGTGAGAGAGGGAAGTGGGAGAGAGAAGGTTAGAAGGAGAGAAAGAAAAGGAGATGGAGACAGAGTGAGAGAAGGAGAGAGAGTCTCTGTATTATATCACTTTTTGTGCAATGTCAATGTAAATGTAAGTGTTGTACACCCAGTAAAGCCCTGTGGACCCTGAGAAAGAGAGGGAGACAAAGAGAGAGAGAGAGAGAGAGAGAGAGAGAGACGGACGGACAGACAGATGGATAGACGGATGGATGGATACTTTATTCATGAGGGACATTTTTACATCCAGTAGCTTATACATACACACACATACACATATTTCACTCACATAAAGAACAGTACCACTAGCAGAGATATAAA
>OMKQ01054110.1:0-27970 GCA_900302335.1 Phycis phycis
AGCGGGCCGGGGTCTTGACGCTTCAGGGCGCGTGCATAAGGGTGCCTGGGAGGGACAGCCTTGGCCACGCTCTGTCCATTAAACACTGGCTGCTTCATGGACAGGTGCAGGACCATGCGTCTGAGGAGGGATGTGTGGTGCACCAGGTTTGTTTAATCCCTCTGCTCTACAGCTCAGCTCAGAGCTTCAAACACATAGGCTTATCCTACAAGAGGGCTTTACACATCGCATCAAAGTATAATACATTTGAAGAGCACAAATATGAATTATAACATATTCCAATACGTCACTTTAGCATATAATGTGTAATCCATTTTTTTGAGACGGTTGCGTGAACGTGGTGTCACACGGTGCACATAGTGAACTCTTGGGATTTGCTTTCAGAATGTGGCGTTAGCTTCAGCCTTGCAGCTGCTGCTGGGGTTAATGCTACTGACTGGTTGCTTAGGTGATCCGTTTTGACACATAGCTCAGCCCGGTATCCCCGGTAACCCAGCCCAGCGTCATAAAAATTATGGGCTGGGGCAGAACTCTGCTATATGTAGCTGCTGGAACCACACGCTGCATGGGATGGCTAGTTATGGTCTATCCTGTTTTTCTGACAGAAATACATACACGCTTGTACCATTTGTCAATATCAATTCAATTTCAATAAGGGTTTCAATAAGGATTAGAGGGTGAGTCCTCTGCAAAATACTTCACATGTAAGGTATGCTATTTTATACCTTGTTTTTAAATGTATAATACAAAAAATACTTGAAAAGGTGCAAGTTTGATTTGACGTCTACTTAAACTAAATCTTTCAAACCGTTTCTGAGTCCCAGCACAGAGCAAGATTCCACCCAGCATCAGGCCAAAACAGCTGGTAGTTCACCAAACAGGATCCATATGTAACCACAGAAAAACCCAATATCACAACTGAACTATTTCCAGTGGTCTCCTTTGACTGGCTGTCTTTACCGAATCGATCTCAAGATACGAAGCAGCCTAAATTCCAGTAAAGGTTGGCTGCTGCCAGCGATGAGGAAGAGGGCTAGAGGAAGAGACCTACCTCAGCACTGGGCTCATCCACTGCGGTGCTGCTGCGACTCTGTGGGGTGCAGGAGTGTCACCTCCCTCTCTGCTCTACAAGCTAATAAATACTGGAATGCCAGTGATTCTGCAACTGGCTTTCTGGTTCCGTGGACATCAGACATGGAACCCTGTTGGTGTTTGGCTCAGACGGCCACCCCAGGGAGAAGGGCTGGTGAGGGACCACTAACTGGGAAATCATTTTTTTAACAAATTCGTCATTCGTCATCTGTCAAAATGAACAAATGAGTTGACGTAGGAGAAAGTTAAGGTTTGACTCATCCCATTAAAAGTCTTAAAGCATGACAGTGAAGTACCTCACAAGCCAGTTGCATTGCTCATATATCTTCACTTATATGCCTCAGATACATTTAAGTCATTTTGCCTTGAAAATATCATGACTGAAATATTGAAATAATAATGAAATAATCTATTTCATAATAAAAGTACACACGGTTGGATCCTCTGTCAATAACATCATTATTTTTAGACACAAATATCAGCTCACAGTTTTGAAGCACTGTAAATAGATAACAATACATATTTGGCATATTTAACTCCACACTCTATACTAGGAGGACAGAGAAATGCCATATATGACACATGTCACAAATGACATGCCGTTGACGCAAGCTAAAATTACAATGTGTTTATTGGGTGTCTATAGGCTATTTCAGATGGCAACTGACTATTTAATCCTTTGGCTGACCAATAAGAAAACTGCAAGGGCGAATAATACTATTTTTTAAGATGTGTTATGTGGTCAATATTATAAGCTTTCAGGTCTAATGACAACTCAGACAAGCCAGAAATAACATGACTATTATTCAACTACTGATGTACATGGAGCATGCTCTTTTCCATGTGTTAGACAGGCTGTTTGAGGGATTGCGTAAAAGGTGACACAGTTCTACGTCGACGTACAGGCTTCGAGTTGCCGTCTCATTAGTCTTAATTAATTGTATTCGTTGTCATCACCACATTTTGAAAAGATGGATGAATGAGGGATGAGAGGCAAAGCAAGTGAGTGAACACTGCCAAACTTTGCAGTCTCCACGTGCCTCATTATTCTCACCAAGTGTTCAAAATACATTGTAGCAACCCTTATTATTTAAATGATGTGTATAGGGAACATCCATGAAAATTGGAACATTATTCCCTTTCTTGTCAGCTGGGACAGATTGGCGTCATTATGGGATTGTCACAAACTTTAATTAAACATTGATTTATAAGCAAAACAATAAGTCGGTATGGCGTTTTTATCCCCATATTAATGACGTTACCTGATATATTTTAATGATACATTTCTTGTTGCAGTGAACAATGCAAAAACCCGAACAATAACCTTTTTTTTGTCTTTCATTATTCTGTCGCTCTAATTTCTGAGTCCATGCCGTGAGACCTGAGAACCCACGCCTCAGGTCAAGCGCTCTCCAGAGGTTGTGTGATGGCTGCTTCCTGGGTGAAGTTCCAGATGGGGGGTTAAGGAGCTGGAGAGAGGGCCGGTGGGGAGCCCTGCCAGATGGTACAAAGAGGAGCTCCTGCAGCTCACTGCCAGTAGGAAGTGCAGCTTCAATGTGGTTCATTGTGGGTCATCAGGATTTTTTGCTTTGGCTCAAGCTCCAAGAATTTCTTGACACATTATTTGTCATAACAAGATCCAGTGTAAGTGCTGGGAAATACAACAACAATACAGCTTCATTTTCGTCCTTGCACATCTGAAACAGATTGGGTTTGCTTCCTTGAAAACGCATACCAAGACAAATTCCTTGTATGAATGGGTAACCTGCATGGCAATGAATCACCTTTTTGATTGTGATGATAAACACACTGTCTTGCGTGGCACAGAAGAAAGGACGCTTGCTGGTAGATTGGGTTCAAGGTCTTGTTTTGTGTTTGTACGGCTGTGATCAGGGTGTCCAGGTGCCGGGCCTGATGTGTTCACACTCACAAGCCTTTCAGGCATCATGACATCGACGGCTTGTCCCAAACCACACGCCCTTCGGGGGATTTAGATGATATGACTGTATACTTTGTTGTCCTTTGTCTTTAACAACCACTCTTTAGCGCGGGTTGATTTAGGGTGGAGTACATGTTCAGTGCGCTTCAGAACCAGCAGACTCCGTTCAACGTTGTGGAAACTGGGGTGTTTTAACCTCCTGTCTTCTAAATCTCATAATAGGTTAAACCATGCAATTATTAGAATAGAAACACATTTGTTCAGTAAAATGTATTTAAATATGATTTTTTTATTCATAACCAATGTTAAAAACACAACACAAAGACAATATAGCCTTATCACTCCACAATAAAATACATGGGCCTCCACGTGTCCCTCCAGCCCAGGAAACAATGGAGCGCTGGTCTGAAGGCAGCGCCAGCGGTTGTCCAGCCAATGAGATTTGGTTGAAAGAGCATAACTACCAACCGCTGGCCCCGCCCACCACGTGTCGGCCCTACGTGCTCTGTTGTGAAGCATTGTAGCAAAAAAATAAAGTACAGCTGTGCTACACTTTAGCTCCTCATCACAGTCCATAGGCTTTGAGCTTCTGAAGATTGTTCCTCCTAAATCGTGGTTAACTGGCAGAACCCTTTGGTTTTGGTTCTGATTCGTATGAAGGCGGTTACACACCCAGTTTAACGCTACATTTAGGGCCGTCCAGAGTTTGATGTCTAGACTGTTGGGACAAATCTCGCCCCGTCATTTGGAAGTGTTTCTGTTCATGCATAATGCATGATGTATTCCATAAAACATGACATCAGGTGGATTATAACATTGCCTCTCGTATAAACCCGGGGTGTTCCCTCTGAATGACATATATAGGTTAAGCACAGGATGTGGTCCTGTGGTTGTTTACATCTCTCGTAAACGTGTCACAGTGACAGCTGTTCAACAGAAAGGACGATATGCTCTGTTATGGAGATAAGGGTCACTAGGTTACTCATTACTTGACTTAAAGCTAAACATCTAAACATTATGAGTCTGTACTGTGCATTTCTCCATGTCCTCAGCTCATTAACTGCAATATTAAGAAGGTAATCCTTTACCACAGTGGCTGCCAATCAGCATTAGCGTCCGCCTCACAGTTAATAGGCCTACCTTGTAACTTGCTGACGCCATGTTATGCTCAGAGTGTAATGTGGACTGCGAACACACTTGTGTGGTGAAGATAGCACAATTCCAAAGGTGGAGCCTGTGTTGGTAAAGAGCTAGCAGGAAGTGATGGAGGAGGGCGATGATCTCTCTCCTCCTGACCAGACCCTGGTCGCTACCAAGCTAGGAGCACAATAGGCCCTCTACTACTTACCTTTATAGAATTACAAAATTCAAAATTCAAAATTACATGAAAACAGATGAAAGTGATTTTTTTCAGAACAGACTCTTATGTAAAAGTAGAAAGACACGCCCTCACCTCTAAGGTAATGTGTTAAAAGGCATCACACTGGGAGGATGCTACACTGCCCTGAAAGGAATTCAGCAGCAACACGTTTGCGTGCTAAAAAGTTTGATGTTTATTTGCGAATTCCTAAGTCAGCCGGAGGGTCGTGGTTCGGGTGAAACCCAAAACCCTGACACATTGTTGCTGTAGTCTTAGCAACCACCCTGCTGTGTGTTGGGGCACGGTTGATTCTGTGTGTCGTGGATATTTCAGGATGTGCAATGAATGCTGGTGTGCGAGGCGCAGCCTGCGTGACGGTCCACAGGCGTGGAAAGATGATATGAGAGGCTTGATGTTCTCAGAGGCTTTTATTGCTGAGGTCGCCCGGGTCAGAGACGTGAGTAAAGCCGTGGTAAATGGTGCTGTTGAATTTACACAGTCACACCATCCAATCACATGTTTCCACATCTCCTATGGAGAGTACGCCTTTTGTCTTCGGAGCTGTGTGCACAGTGGGATGTTGTTCTGTGTGGTGCAGTGCAGTAGAGTGAAGTAAAGCCATATCCAATGGTTGCATGGTAATAGAATGGCGTTCCGCGTCTACTATCTTTTGAGAGAGGAAGACATTTTTAAACGTTTTCTGCAGTTACATAACAGGGGAAGGAACATACTTTGGACCGTTCCAGGCGAACGTGTGTCCCTAAAGGATTCCTTCCATATTTAAAAGCAGCTCCATGTGACTGAAAGTGCGCGAGTGGTTTCACACGTGTTGAATATCCATACGCCTTGTTAACTTATAAATACATACATGTCATTAACTGCAGCCCGACTACGTGACTGCCAGTTACGCCAGCATGTGTCGGAGGCTTTACACACTAAAGATGGCTGCCGATGACACGTGTTTACACTACACTCAGCAATGCATTTGATGTTTTTCTTTTCTTTTTTTCATCATTTATGACTTTCCATTATTAACTTAAAAGAAAACTTGAAACAGCGGCGCATGCCTGCAGTGACAGGGACACTTGAAGCCATGCAGCAACATGCAGTAACAAAGCCAGTTCAGTTACTGGACAGTTGGGGGAGAAGATGATGATGCTGATGCTGATACAGACTTGTTGCATATCTATAAAGGCTAAAGACAATGCAAAGTCGAAACAATACATTTGAACATTGTAATGTAGGATGTACACAGTTGCTTAACCACTACTAATACTTAACTGCTATTTAAACAATCAATATGCATTCTCGGTTTGTATGCTGTACTAAATCATTAGATTATGACAAGGTCAACAGTTGGATCGAGTATATGTTCATAAGTGAACCAATCCAAAAATAGGAATGAAACATGCAATTATTATTTAAATTTTTCTCAGGGGTGGCATTTTGTCATTTTTGTAACTTGTTGGGAACATTCCAAAAATGTTTCAGCAAGCAAAAGTTACAATGACACTTATTTGACCAGAAGTGGCACTGATTTCTTCAGCATGCTGTTTCCTGTTTACATTTGCATGTATTTAGCATTCTAAAAATATAAAGCAGAAGTCATAACACAATTTTATCAGAAAGTAAACGAGTAAAAGCAAACTATATGCTTTTATTAAATCAGCAACATAATATATCTGCAAAGCTCAAGAATGCAGAATGAAAAAGGCACAAGGCCTGCGCAATCCTCAGCTTGCTATCTTTCTAATCATAGTCAGTGGCAATGCCCAACATAGAAATGGGCCTGAAAAGTGTTCAAAAAGTGTTAGCATATCTGTCCACTAAAGTGTGTTCATGGGTTTTATCCAGGCTTCTGTCCATCATGCTATCCTAACGTAGACACATTTCTTTATAAATATTACATAAACAGACGTATTGTATTTCAGTACTTCCGCTTGAATATTCACCTTAAATTCTTCATGACTGTTAATACATTAGAATGGCACATTTGTCACATCAAACAGAAATAATGTCATACTCCATAAGATTTGCATTATTTATGTCCTATGCATTTAAATTGACGCTTTTCCTGCGAGATCCTCCAGTTTTGCCTTAATCTGAAAAATACAGAGAGCAGAGAAGAATTTATGAATATGTACAAGTCAAAGCCATCCATCCATTTCTTTCACTGCCTATTCCTAACCTGGATTGTGAAGGCCTGAAGCCTATGTCAGATGTGAGTAGCGTCACTATGAATCAGGCAGAAGTCACAGACTATTCATGGTAAAATGGTCCTCAATGAGGAGAACTAACCTAACCAGCAGTGTGTGTAAATGGAAACATAACGATACAGGGGTACAGGGGTACAGGGGTACAGGGAAACACAGGAAGAACATGCTGTTGCTGCAGTCCCACCGCACACATACCCTAGAGCAGTGGCTTTCAACTGTGGTCAGTGACCCACGAGTGGTTCATGGGAAAGTCAAAAGATACTGGGTTGGAGTGTGTTTGAAGACTGACAAGGGGAATACTTTATTCAGTCAGAAACATGTTCATGTGGATGTATTACTGTTTTACTGATGAAAACATTTAGTTGGCCAAAAGTAACCCCACAGGTTTGTCACGCTATAAGATAACTTTAGGAGGCCCGGCTCAGTCCGGACACTGTACAGTGCCGTGTCGTACCTTTCACGGTGAGTTTAGTGGAGCACTCCACTCTGCCCAGGGGGTTCTGGGCGGCGATGGTGTACTCCCCGTTGTCCTTGGAGCCCACCCTCAGGATCACCATGGAGCACACTCCGCAGGTGTTGGTGATATAGTAGTTGGTGTTGGTGTTGAGGCTGATGTTGTTGCGGTACCAGGTGATGCTGGGCTTGGGGTTTCCAGTCACCGCGCAGCTCATGTAGCACTCGTAGGTTTCCGGGCTGGTGTGCGTCTTCAGCGGGACAGTGAAGGTGGGAGGAGACTCAAAATTGCAGCCCTTCGGTTCAGGCAGGTTGAGCTTGAATTTTTCTGGAGGTGAAGGAGATGGAACATCTCATTGGTTCAACGAGTCAACGCAATTTAGATTTTAAGAGAAAGGAGCAGTGCTATTGGGGTGATAAAGATACAAGGCAACTTAAAAAACACCAGTGCTTTGGGTTCAGCAACCTAAGCAAAAAAAGTTAGAGATGAAACCTCTTTCACTTTGCTTCACAGCAAAGTAAGCAAGGTTTTTTTTTGTACAAAACATGAAAAACATTTCGTCCCCAAAGCGTAACCCTCAACGGGTTTGGGTGCGCATTGTGCAGTGTGTTTGAGAGAGCTGCCTGCGTGTGTGTCTATCCGTCATCCGTCCCCCTCTTGCAAGGGCTGTTGAAACATGCCTTTCCTCTTGCCAACTTCCCAGGTGGCTGACTCGGAGGGCTTGGAGAGGCCCATGTCGTTCTTGGCGTAGACGCGGAAGTGGTACTGTGTTCCGGCCATGATGTTGATGGCTGTGTACTTGTTGTTGAACAGCCGATCGGCCACTGGCTGCCAGGTGCGCTTGACGGAGTCCCGCTTGGTCACCATGTAGTGCAGCCGGTCGTCCCTCTTCTCGTCTGGGGACGCTGTCCAGGACACCGTCACCGTCCCCGGGACGTTCTCGTCCAGCTCCACCGGGCCAGGGGGCTTCGGCTCGTCTGGGGGACAGAAGAGAGGAGGGCTCTTTGTTGCAGTCGCTCGGCAGGCAACACGCGGGACTCTGGTGGAACTGAACCCACTCACAGATGTAAACGGCTAACAAATAGTAAAGATGAAATACAGATAGTATATCTACAGACACAAGAGGAGAAGTAGCTATTGCAGACCGCTGAGGTAGACATTAATAACAGCATATGCAGTGTTACTGGATATGATTTAACTTAATAATAGAAAGCACCTGAAAATGTACGTTATTTACCTGATCTCTATTTCAAACTATAACATAATTATGCATACTAATGAAGGTACAGTATCATTTTTAAGCCAGATAAGACAGGACAGTGTTTTTTTAATAATGAACAGATATATTTTAGCTAATGATACTACACTGTCACATAGAATGTTCATATTTCATAAAAAATATTATTTTTTACTTGGTCCATACAGCTTGCTATTGTTATTAGCTATGTTATTAGCTTTCATTGGGTGATTCATTTGTAAGTTGTTTTTGGATGGACTCCAAATTCCTTGCGTCAGATCCTCAACGCTACCTGTCACTCTTATCTCAAAGCTGAAGGTCTCCTGGCCGACCATGTTCTTCACCAGGATGGTGTAGACTCCCGTATCGCTGCGCTCGGCCGAGGGGAGGAGGAGCTGGGACGAGGTGTCTGTGTTGCTCACCGTCACGTGCTTGGCCACGGGTGCCGCGTCCTTCAGCCACACGATTTTAGGCACCGGAGATGCCTGCGGGGACACAGAGACCACACAGGGACAACGGCAGTTTGGTATTCTGGAAGTCCGGGTTGCAGGGCGGATGGGGAAGTTTAGGGAAGCCATTTTGTTTGTTGTGTTTGCGTCGTGTTTTGATCGAACCTCAAAGTTAACGTTAATTCTCGCAGTGTTCCCAGCTCTTATAACGTTGAAGCTCTTCATTTTCTGGTCAGTGAATTTAGGTCTCACTGTAAACAGGGGACATCTGTCTTAGACATCATTTATTACAGTTGAATGGATATTCGAATAAGTATCGCATTGTAAGTAGTGTTTTGTTGTCTTAACCTGGAGGCGGCATGGCAATAATATAGTTGTCCAGTTCCTGCGGCTCTCCGTCTCCTCCCTCATTGGTGGCTATGACTCTCACCCAGTACATGGCCATGGACTTCAGACCCATCACGGTGTAGGAGCACATTATGATCGCACTCGAGGTGCATCGACTCCATTCCGGGTTGTCCGCGGGTCTGAGCTCCACGAAATAGCCCTTGGCCTCATCCTGGACTCCCTCTTCTTCCCTTGGCTTGGTCCATGCCAGGGACAAGGTGGAGTAGGTGGAGTCTGTGACCTTTAGGTCAATAACGTGACCGGGTGGCTCTGGAAAGTGGAAGTTGGTTTAATGAGGACTTCATGAATAATTGCTGTGGGCATCTCAGTGTCAAGAAGACAATGCTTTGGTAGTTTGACGTGAAACATACTTTTTGGATCTCTTGCAAATACAAACTCTGAGGGCGTGCTTGGCTCCCCAGCACCAGATATGTTGACAGCTGAAACTCTGAACTCGTACTCAATCCCCTCCACAACATCTTTCACTCCGTATTTTCTCTCTGTTTGGGGGGGTAATAGTCATATTATTAAGACCTGATTTAAACAAACTAATCCATCAGGATTGAGCAATATAATTGTAGTATAATCAAAGCAGAATCGATGGCTAAGTAATGAGGAAATGAAATCAAGAAGCCTACCTCTGATTGGTTCATCAGGTGGATTGACAGGTCCCCACAGGTTGCTGCCGTTCTTGCGTTTCTCTACATTGTATCCCAGAAGGTTGGTCCCTCCAGTGTTGGAAGGAGCGGTCCATGACAGGTTAATGCAGTCCTTGAATGCACTGAGAATCTTTGGTGCAGAAGGAGGACCAGGGTATGCTAAGAACAGCGGAAGTCATGATGTTAAATCTCATCATACAGTATCTATTGATTATTGCAAGCATCAAATGTCTCCATAGTGCTATGCTAACACTCACCTTTGGTTCCAGCTTGAATGTCGTCCGTTTCGATCATTTCACTGGTCCCCTGAGTGGTTTCAGCCCTTATGTGGTAACAGTACTTTCTTCCGTGGTCTACGTCTATGTCTCTGTACTTGGCCTCTGGACCAATCTTGCCGAGTTTCTTCCAACTGTTTCGGCCTATCTGCTGGCGCTCTAGAATATAGTCTGTGATGGGTGTGCCACCAGTGTCTTTGGGAGGCCTCCATTTAAACTCAATGCAACTGGCTGAACTCTCAATAATGTCCACAGGCCCTTGTGGTGGGGTTGGTTTATCTGTAAATAAAGAGTGCCATTGTTACTGTAGTTTGAAAGGCTGTCCTTAATCCACTTTTACTTGGTATAAGGTGCATAATTATTGGTGTTTATTTGCAAGCAGTACCCAATATATTGAGCTGGGTGATGGCCTCGATGGTTCCACATTCATTTCTAATCTTAATCTTCACTTCCCCGGAGATCTTGCGCTGGCACTTGGTGAGCATAAGGCGGGTGTGTGTGCCAGACTTCTCAATCTTAATGTGGGTGTCATCCAGCACCTCCTCGTCCTCGATGAACCACTGGATCTTTGTGGGCTCTCTGCCCTCAAAGGAGATCTCGAAGGCGACGTTCTGTCCAACTTTGATGACCGACGGCTTGGCAAACTCCTCCAGGTCTTTGCTGTTGATTCTGGGGGGATCTTGGGGTAAAATCATGAAATTGATTCACATATATAGACAACGTTCTCATCAGGAGATGCTTTTATCACAAGGGACTTTTGAGGAGCATGTAGGTTAGTTGGTTAGGTTAGAATGCTTTTATGGGTAGGTTGGTGATGGGAGTCAGCCTAGACACCAGACTTTTGTACCCCTTTACGGCAAGCCTGTATTCAGCATGTTACCAAGAATGCTGCTGTAATGTATCCATATAGTTATCTGTTCACTTTGTATACACATGTATGGTTATACATCATAGTTACATATTAATAGTTACATATACTGTAGTTACCTTCAACTTTTATCGTAGCCTCTGTTTTACGTCCATCTGCTTCAAATCTGTACTTTCCAGAATCTTCTTCCTTGCACTTTTTGAAAATGAGTTTGTGAAAGACTCCCTCTTTACTGATGCAGACATCTTCCGTTGATGTCAACTGAAAGTCACACAAAATAAGACCAACAGTTACATATCCAAACCCTCCCAAAACATTTTGAATGCTACTTTGATATTTACTTTGCCATTGAGTTATTTCACCAGTGATTTTATCTAGTATGAAGTAATGAATACATCAGACACTTTTTTTCATTATTAATGTGTAGGAAACAGAAGGAGTAAGAAAACGTACAGGTCAGGAGTCTTGGTGAACCCACAACCCAGGCTGTTTGACTCCAGGTTGTGGGTTATCCTTTACCCGTTCCTCACCTCCTGACCTTCCTTGTACCAGACGCCGTCACAGTCTGCACTGCTCAGCTTGCAGACCATCTCAGCCTCTGTGCCGATCACGGCCGTCACGTCAGAGAGGCCCTGGGTGAAGTACACGCCCGGGTCTGGAGATAACACACGTTGCTCTTATCAGAGGGACCATCCATCACATTCTGTCATTCCTCCGTCATCGCCATGCGTGGTAGTTTTGAACCGTGCTGTGGGGCATCTTACCAACAACTACATCAGGAACCAGGGGGCCGCTCCTCACTCGTCTCTTTCTCTCCACAGGGCTCTCGTCGACGTCTTCTCCCTCCCCTGGCTCTGTAGCAACCGTGTCTTCAGTCTTCTCCACTCCTTCCTCTTCCTCTACCTCTTCTCCCTCCTCCTCCTCTTCTTCCTCCTCTTCCACCCCCTCTCCTTCCCCCTCTGCTCCCTTTCCCTCTCCCAGCGTTGTCTCGGTTCCTTCTTTCAGTGTTTTCTTCTTGGCCACCTTTGCTTTTTTCTTGGGCCCCGCCACCTCCCCCGCTGCCGCCCTCGCCGCATCCCGTTCCTTCTTGGCTGCCAGTGCCGCTGCCTTCTTAGCAGCCAGGGCCTCCGCCTGTCTGGCGGCTTTCTCCGCCGCCTCTGCCGCCGCCAGCGCCGCCGCCTCTGCCTCCAACGCAGCCGCAGCCTCCGCCGCTGCCATGGCCCTGGCGATCTTCTCCTCCTTCTCCTTCTGGAGGATGGCTTGCTGCTCCTGGGCGATCCTCAGCAGGTCCGCTCCCCCGCCGCCCGCCCGTGTCGTCTTGCGGACCTTCTTCTTGCCGGCCGCGCCGCCAGTGTCCGCTGGGGAAACGGCCAACAAGAAGAGGGGCATTTAGCAAATACTTTTGTCCAAAACGACTTACAATCGGTACATTTGTGGGGTTTGATGTGTGGACAGTTGGAGATGGGGCTTGAACCACCAACCCTCTAGTTACTGGACGACCCGCTCTACCCACTGAGCTATGCCGCCCCACACTCTTAGGAGACCCTTTATCCAAAGCACCACCGCAATGAAAACATGAATCATGAAGGGGTTAGGGCCTCGTGGCTCTAGACTAGACTGCAGGTAGGGGTTGTGAATGCTGGGGATGGAAACCCAGTACCGTTCAGCTGGGAGTCGAACTCTCTCAGCCGCCACGCAGTCCCCCCCCCATGTTTCGTATTTGCTGTCAGGATGCACGGGGAGCGACGTTACCTTCCACGATGAGCCAGGCGCAGCAGGAAGCCATGCCAGCGGCAGCGGCGTAGATACCCTTGTCCAGCTGCTTGCAGTCCTTGACCACCAGTGTATGGATCAACATGTCCTCCGAAACAATGATGTCGTATTTGTCCCCCTGTTCAAGGGGGGCGTTCTTCATGGTCCACTTGATGTTTGACATGGGGTGTGAGATGACACACTCGAACACCGCGTCCTCTCTCTCCACCGCTGTGACCTCTTGGATCTTCACCAGGAAGTCCACGTTGGGCACTACCAGGGGGACAGAAACAACACTGGTTGGTTGTCTTTAGCATATCTGCACTGGGAAGGTGGACACCACGATGGACCGTTCAACTGAGCCTCTTACTTTTAAGGTCAGTTGAGAAGATCTTGACACCGTTCACCTCCACCTGGTACATTCCAGCATCTTCAGGATCAATGCCGTTGATGCTGAACACAAACTTCTTTCCCACTTGCTTCAGTCCGTGTTTGACTTCTGTTTCAGCGTTAAAGGGGATCATGACTCCATCCTGTGTGAAATATTGAGTTTTTATCATTATGTTTTTGTTGCTGCTGTTGTTATCACAATCATCCACATTCATAATCAACTATTAATAGGAAAGGGATGTTAGTGAATGCACAGTTGTGTGGCACCATGTTTGAAATATATTGCATTGATCATAACAGGGAATAGTTCCTTACCTTGAACAGGAAGATCTTACTGGTGGGGTCTTTCAGGGACATTTCCATTTCAAACTCTGCTCCTCCATCGTCTTTCATCGTGATGGGCTTGAGGTTGCATAGTCTTTCAACTACCTGTCATGTAAAAACAAAAACCCAAAGTAATGACATACAAAGCTTATTTGAACTCAGAATAAGTGTTTCTCATCTCTCTCTGGCAAGAATTATTGATATATACTGATATGCATATATCGTCAATAAATGTAAGTATAAATCCATGGGTATATACAGTACATAATGAAACATTCTCACACAGAAAAGATCAAACTAATTGACTTGGATGTGATGTGCATTTAATTACTGAGGTCTTGACTCTTACTGCAGATTTCAGGTATAAAAATGGGCTCACGTGATTTCAAATATAAAAACAGGGTCACATGATTTCAGATATAAATATGGGGTCACATGGCAGCTGCACACCTGAGATTGCTCTTCCTCACGCTCCTTTTTCTTCTGACTCAGCTTCCTCAGCATCCCACGGAAGTCCGTCACCCCATACTGGAAGCAGATGCCCTCATAGTCCTTCTTCTCAGCACTCATCAGCAGGTCCCAGAACTTGTCATCGGGCTCTTTCTTCTCCTTTGGCTCTGTTTCAACCCTAGCAAAGAAAACGCTTGCTAGTAATTGCATGAATGTATTGGCCCTTCGTCATGGTAGTACAACCAGGTCATTACTAACCTGGCTTTCAAATTCTTTTTGAAGTCTTCCGGCATTTCCCGAACAGCTACAACAGAATCAATAGTGTCATGTCAAGCATCAGCCGATGAACTGTGCATGATTCCAAACTAAAAGTAGTTTTGGACTGTGTACCTGTCCTGGATTCTTGCAAGGCTTTAGTCTTCTTGTATCCGACTAAAAGGAGAATAGAACAGAGTAAACAAATAGTAATACTAGACTGAGGAGCACAAGCTCTTCATACAGAAGACACATGATGTTCTCCTCACCTTCAATCACGTTGAGGGTGGCGGTGACGACAGCCTTTCCATATTCGTTGGTGGCAAGGCATTTGTAGGTGTCCGAGTGTTCCCCTGAAACGTCTGGTATCTACTTAAAAGGACCAGAATTATGACCATTATTATCCGTGAGGCAGAGCTAAATTAATTGCAGTTTTATTTTAACTGTGCTTCACGTCTCTTACTTTCAACGTTGCACTGTGTCTATCAACTACAAAGTGGTTGAAGTATAGAAAAAATGTAAGCACCAGAGCTCAATCAACCAGCACCTTATTTTTCTCTCTCAAAAAAATGGTGGGAAGTTCTAACAGTTTGAACAACTGCGATGGCTGCCAATACAAAGTTTAAAAGTGCTGTTAAAAGTGAGCCCAGTCGTTGCTGGGCTAACTGGCTCACCTGCAGCTGGTGTTCCCCTGAGTGCGAGTCGTAAGTGATCTTGTAGATGTCTGGGTCTGTCACCTCACCATTGTTCCTCATCCATGTTACAGTAGGTGTTGGCTCACCAATAATAATCGATTTGAATATAGCCAGTTTCCCTGAAAAACAAAAACTCAAAATCAATTTCCATAAATATAAATTCCCCACCATACAGGTTTGGCTGCTTGTGTATTTAATAATGATAATAATGATAAACATTCTATACATTGCACCTTTTAAATTGCCTGTTGCACTTGGACAGGCTTTTTGATTAGCCAAAACCATGACAAGCAAGACAAGACAAGCACACCACAGAGCTAAGAAACGTGCAGCATGTCAGCCGGGTGGAGCACCGAGCTGGTGGTGGCTGCGTCAGTACCACACCTTCTTGGATGGTCAGGGCAATTGGTTTGCGGGTGAAGTCTGGGGTGGACATCCTCTCCGGGATTTCCTCCACAAACTGGGTGATCATCACCCCAGGCACCCTGGACTTCTTTTTAATCCTCACTGTTGGAAATAAATCGGCAATAACTAATAATGGACAAGGATCTATTATTTGCAACATGTTACAGCCGTGTATTATCACAATATGCGAATAGATATTAGTGAGACTGTTTAGTCTCTTAGTTTGCCATGTTTTGCAAATAAATAATTTTTCATTGAAGTATAACAATGACTTAATGAACCTGTGACTCTTCACATTTATTCACGTTAACGTGAAGCAGTCCCCAGTGTAAATGGTCACGGCCTTCGCTTAACTCACCCTGCCCTGGAGCGGTGGGCTCCTCCTCCTTCGTTCTCCGTATCTTAAACATGTTTGCTTCTTAGATTCTGAGAACAATAAACATTCATAACGTCAATGTCTTTCAGAGACACTCAGCCTGTTGTAACATCAGACCTCCAGATGCCGTTACACTAATGGTCTGACATCCAAACTGAAGATGAAAACACAATTTGAATGAAGGATCGTGTGACTCATGGACCTGGAGCCTTAGAAAGCTCAGAAAGTCTTAATTTCTTAGTCCACTGTTGTCCTCATCTCCTGAGTGGGGTGACTCACTGCTTGCTTTGTTAATGTTGTGTTCAACAGTGGAACCTTTTTTTACATATAATATACATATGAATACAAGATGATACACATACAATGTAATATCAATATGAAAAAATATCTGTGATATTTTTGAATAAATATATGTGATTTTCATAAATATCCTGAAACCATTGAGCTTTTAATAATAATTATATCAACTTGCTTATTAAATATACATGAATGATTGATTGATAAATTAATGAATGAATTAGACGCTCATCATTTTAAATATTATGAAAAATAATTGAGTGCCATTGAATCGAAATAATACATTTATGCCATGGTAAAAGGTTACGGTTCAGAATAAATGTAATGTTCCAAAAGAGGTATAAGAAGAAAAGCCCTTGTGCCTCGACTACAACAATACATTTGTGGGTGAAGTGATTAACTAGAGCTGGGACTGTGACTGAAAGCTCCACCAGCAACAGAATACTTAGCATAACCCAAGGAGGACCCAGTGGTTGACCTTGCTAGTTTTGGGTGCAGTAGGTTGCATGCCTCATGAAGCTGTCACTCATCACCCAGGAAGTGACGCAAGTGGCCGAGGTTAAATGGAGCCGGGTATATGAGCTCACTTGCCTCGGTAATCTGATTCTGATTGGCTCTCAGCACCTGGTTATCTCTCAGCAATGTCTCTGTAAAGCCATGCTGTTACCACCTCGGATTTATCTGAGCTTTACCACAATAATCACACTAACACTGATAACACTATACGTACATGTGACAATCCATGTGGCTATACATGATGCACATTATGTCACACTACACACACTATACTCTCATAACCAATGTGTAAAAATGGTACCTTGTCAAAATATGCATTGGTAAAACCTTTTTGCTCTTTATGCAAACACTGTTTTACATTTTGGAATGTCTTCCATTATTAGTTCCACTCCGCTTAAGATGGTTGTATACATGAACAAGATATGTCAAGCAAATCCAGTGTGATTTATCTGCTAAGTAGGAACATGTACCAGGTCTGGGAGCTCCTTCTGGTGGCTACGCCTGTACTGTCTCCTGTACATGTTAATTTAACTGCTTCACACGTTTCAGAGAATTCTCTCATGAACCAGCAGAGCCTTCCATGAATTCACTGGCAGTCAGACTCTGATCACTGATAATGTTAATGTGTTTCATTCAACCTCAAGTCTCTTATACATATGGTACCTTTTAGCTTGGGTTTGAATTTTTTCCATTCTTTATGTTTTTAACCCATGTTATGTTCTCGTTCTTTTCTCTAATCTATTAATAGTTGTGTGACCTCATCACTATCTTCCTACAAAGTATCAGTGTTTTTTCCTGTCCACAAAAAGAAGGTTTTATTTAAAACCTTCCAAAACAGAGGTGATTGATCATCTCATCGCCGGGAAGCAGAATTCAAAGACTAACATTGTGAACTCAACTCCTGCCATCAATCTTTGCAGCCACACTGCGATGCAGATGTGGCAAGTGTTAAAATAAATAATAAAGATAGAACACCCCATCTGTTGTTTCTTTTATGAGAGATTGCACTTACTTGATGCAGACAAAATCGCTCTCCCAGCCTGCCAAGTTCCTGCTGATAGAGTGTAGAGTGGAGTGTAGAGTGTCGGTGTCTTGTGAAAGGTAATAAAGAGCCTCTTTAAGATGCTCAATGCAGGCAGGCGCGCAGGGCTACTCTGGCCCAGCTCCATATAGGTTTGCTGACACACATGGGGGCCACATAGCGCTATAGGGTCCTTCAAACGGCTGCTCGCGAGGCGTTTGGGGCGCTAAACCCCTCCCTCGCCAGCTGAATTGCCGCGTCCTGTGGGATTTTTTTGAACAGTGTTTCTGGGGGGGCTCACATTTTGAATGCTCGTAGATGCGCGGGGTCGTTAGCGTCCACAAACCTTTTAACTTATTTATTTTGCTGTCTTCCTCACCATTGCTAACCGAATGCTGCCCTGTGGTCAAGAGGTGAGTTTTAACTGGTTTGTTTGCTTGTTTTTAGCATCATGCCAGTGTGTTATTCAGTGTGCAACCAGTGTGTTATTTTAAACGACATTTATCAACTGATTTAAAGAAATTAACAAAAATATTAAAAATAATTGCATTTTTTTTTTTTTATACTTGAAAATGTTGCAGCTCGGGGAATGACATGAACACCCCTAATTGGAACTGAAACTGGTCATCATGCCCTTTGAGCCTTGCCCTGCTCTTTGCCCATGTCTAGCAGTTGTCCACCTCCAGTGTCTTCAGTGTGTCTAAACTTGGACTACAATTTGACCTCAAAACAAGCCCTTGGCCCAGAGGGGTAATTCAAGAAGACTGGACATAAATTAGTGACAGTTTTAAGTGGCCATAATTCAAATATGTTGGCTATGCAAGGCTTCCTCTAGGAACTCTATCGCTCCTAAAAGTCATAGTGGATGTATATTTTTGAAATGTTTATTTACACCATACATCAGAAAATACATTGCTTTTTCTAAATAACTGTGTTCTCTATGTTAAATTACTATGTTAAATAAGTATGTTGTCGATTTTGCGTTAACAAACTAATACAACTATAACATTATGATGTGTTGCGTCATTTTTAGAATGGCAAACACAGCCTTTCAATTGGTGCTGAGGATTAGTGGTTTATCTGTTTCATAATGGCTTCACCTACAGGCCATCTTTAAAGGTAATGGATCAACAACAGCGCCGCTTCAAATAGCGCTTCTGATTGTGTGTTCATTTAAAACCTCCGATTGCTCACCTAAAGGCTATCTCAAATCCAGACTGAAAAATGTGTGCTGTCGCAAATTCATAATCTCAATGTGCATTTTGCATATCTTTTATTCATATGCACTTGAGAAATCCATACAAGACTCACAAGCTGTTTGAAGCTTTCCATCTGATGCCATCTCTGTGTGACATGTTACGTTCATGTTTCATGTAAACATGGATGAAGCACAGTAAAAAACATGCATCCTGTGTCGAGGACACGTCTACGGAGTCCTAGTCCATAGTGTCGGGTCATTCTGAAAGAAGGACACAAAGGGAATCATAAGTCTCGTATTTCATTATGTATACAGTATGTATAATTATGTATATATGATCAATGGAGGCTAACACAAAATCAGGCTAGGCTCCATGAGAATTGGTCTCTATTGCTTCTTACCGCTTCAACTCTTCTTCTGCAGATACGCATACTACAGTCAGAAAGTCAGTGAGTGAGCGAGACTGGCAATCGTGCTCAAGGGTGCTGACAGTGAACATCAGGTTTGGATCCCAGAACCTCTCGAGTCAAAGCGGTATACTACCCCCCCCCATATCTCATCACAGCCCAGATAGGGTAGGCAGAGCTACAAGAAAACCCTGATCCTGCCCCCCTGCCGGCGTCGTACCGTGAACGCTGACTTTGGTGGAGCACTCGGCGCGGCCCAGCGCGTTCTCTGCGATGATCTTGTACTCCCCGGTGTCCTTGGAGCCCACCCTGAGGATGAGCATGGAGCACACGCCGCAGGTGTTGGAGATCAGGTAGTTGGTGTTGGTGTTCAGGCTGATGTTGTCGCGCAGCCACGTGATGCGGGGCGTGGGCTCGCCGCGGACGGCGCAGCTCATGTAGCACTCGTACCCCTGGGGGGCGCTGTGCATCTTCAGGGGCACCAGGAACTTGGGGGGCCGCTCCAGGATGCACGGCTTCCTCTCAGACTCGTTCAGAGTGAACTTCACTGTGAAGCACGGAGTAATGTGGCGTTTCAAATAGATGTTACAGTTCAGCTTGCAAAGGAGATACGTTTTTTTATGTTTCTATAATTACTGTAAATTGGTATGATAATGAGAGTATGCATCAGATGTCTGTAGGCATGATAATGACAGGACATGTCAGCTGTCTTTAGGCATGATAATCAGATGACATGTCAGCTGTCTGTAGGCATGATAATGAGAGGGAATGTCAGCTGTCTGCAGGCATGATAATGAGAGGACATGTCAGCTGTCTGCAGGCATGGTAATGAGAGGATGCATCAGCTGTCTGTAGGCATGATCATAAGATGACAGGTCAGCTGTCGGTAGGCATGATAATGAGAGAACATGTCAGCTGTCTGTAGGCATGATGATGAGATCATGCATCACCTTTCTTGTTGGTGATGGACCACTTGGCGCTGCTGGAGGGCTCGGAGGAGCCCATGTCATTCTTGGCGTACACCCTGAACTGGTACTCGCGGCCTGGCACGATGTTGCAGGCCGTGAACTTGTTGTTGAAGATGCGGTCGGCGGCCGTGCACCACGACGGCTTGGCGGAGTCCCGCTTGGTCACCATGTAGTACAGCCGGTCGTCCCTTTTCTCGTCCGGGGAGGCATCCCAGGACACCGTCACCGTCCCTGGGACGTTCTCGTCCAGCTCAACCGGCCCAGGGGGCTTTGGCTCGTCTGGGGGACACGTTGCGGTGTGGATTTATGGGCAAGCGTCCAGACAGACAGACAGACACACACGTTTGTGATATTGAATTAGACGTGCACTAGACGCACTAGACGCACTAGACGTGTGCCTGGGATCTGACCTGTGACCCTAATCTCCACGCTGAAGGACTCCTGGCCCACGATATTCTTGACCATGATGGTGTAGACGCCGGTGTCCGCCCTCTCTGCGGAGGGAATGAGCAGCTGGGAGGCTCCCTCTGCATTGCTGATGGTGACCCTCTTGGAGACGGGCACTCCATCCTTCAGCCAGTTCACATCGGGCCACGGGGACGCCTTTGCAGGGTGGATGCGCGGTTCAGTTAAGAGCGGAGCTTTTAGAGTTAGGTCGCCACGGTGGCACCCTAACCACAGCAACTCGTAGTAACTCGAAGTTTGTGTACGTGCATGGCACCAAGTGTATCGCACCGAGTGTATCGCAGTGATCTGTTGATCACTCATACTCTCTAAGAGAATGTGTTTACAATATATTATGATAGACCAGGGGTAAAGGGTCTGGGTTCCACCCCAGCTGAACCCGGTCTGAGAGGGGTTTGTTCTGGATTCAACCCCAGTGTTCATGTGGCTTTCTTCTCACACCATGAAAATAAACATGTTAGGTTAATACTACTGCCAGTGCTGTTGAGCAAGGCACCAGCAGTATACCTGGAGATGGTCTCCAAGCATGGCACTGTGGCTGCACACTGCGCCTAGTGAAGGTTAAATGCTCCTAATGATGGTTAGATGCTCCTAGTGAAGGTTAAACACTGCCCGTGCTGCTAGTGATTTAGTGACTAGATCTAGTGACTAGATCTCGTGACTTTTCTTTGTCGTTTTGGACAGGTCATTTGAATGTTTGACATCTTGCTTAATAATGCCTCCAGGTTAGTCTGCAGACATTGGGTTTCAAACCCAGAACATTTCGGTAGCCTCCCTTACAATGAGTTTACCTCAAAGTTGACGTTGAAGCGTGTGGAGTTTCCCGCCCGGACCACCATGAAGCTCTTGAGCTTGGAGTCTGTGAACCTCGGCCTCACTGGAGGAAGGATGAGGGAGAAAGGAGTCAGGAGAAGTTAATACTCAGGTTCCATGTTGACCATCGAAAAGTTCAAATCATCTTACTATCGTACAGCAGGGGCAGGAGACACAGTGTGTTGTGTGTATGTGTGCACTTCCATAAGAATGAGAACATGTTTTCATAGTCTACATTGTTGTCATTATTAATAGTATGATTTATTATTAGTCGTAGAAGTAATGAGAGCAGTAGTGGTAGTAATATTATTATTGTAGTAGCATAATTATTACACAGGTTAAGGCTGACCATAAGTGTGAATAATGACTAGATATTTGCAGTTAAGTATTTCAATACGGAAGGTGGGGAAAAAATAAGCAGTACTACATCCTACCGGGTGGAGGCATGGCCAGGATGTAGTTGTCTAAGTCCTGAGGCTCTCCGTTTCCCCCCTCGTTCAGGGCGATGACCCTGACCCAGTACATGGCCATGGACTTCATTCCCTTCACGGTGTAGGCGGTGTTGACGATGGGGTTGGTGTTGCAGCGCTCCCACTCTGGGTCCTCTGCTGGCCGGATCTCCACGTAATAGCCCTTGGCCTCGTCCTCCACGCCCGGCTCATCCTTGGGATTGGTCCAGGACAGGGACAAGGTGGTGTAGGTGGAGTCCGTCACCTTCAGGTCAATGACTTTACCAGGTGGCTCTGGAAGAGACCGGTAATGCAAGTGTTGCAGTCCATATGAGACATGGAATAACAGCCCAGTAGAGCTCCAAGTGTTGCTAAGCGTTGCACTCCAAGGGGATTGGGGTCTGCTGAATAAACTACTAAAGTGTGGTAGTTCATGAGAGATATGGACTAGCAGTCTACTGAATGGATGAGGGGGGGTTGAACATGCAAACAGGCAATTTACATGGACAGTCCTAAAGTGAACACATGGAGGTTTAAATGGACCTACTTTTGGGGTCCCTGGCGAACACAAATTCTGATGGGTTGCTGAATTCCCCGGCCCCGGAATCATTGATCGCAGACACGCGGAATTCATACTCCTGTCCCTCGTTCACGTCCGTAACTCCGAACTTCTTTGCTGCAAAGTGAAATCCAGTTTAGAGATAAAACCGTGACCAGTCGGTTATTCAGGCCTTGTGGACAACTCGGTTCTAAAGGCTAGCGGGTGGCGAGGGACACAGCGTTTGGCTGGAGTAAAGACAGCCGCCAGGTGGATAGGGCCCATGAGCAACAACATATGCTCTCAGTGGTGTATTACAGGACGTGTGATCCAGAACCTCTGATCATCTCCTCCGGAGGGTTGACGGGGCCCCACAGATTGCTCCCCTTCTTGCGTTTCTCCAGGTTGTACCCCAGGATGCTGGTCCCACCAGTGGTGGATGGAGCAGCCCAGGTCAGATTAATGCAGTTCCTGAAGGCGCTGGCCACCTTCGGTGCCGGGGGAGGCCCAGGGTATGCTGGGTAGTCCAGACAAAAAAGACAGGAAATTGTGTAAATTATTGATGTGGGAAAAAAAAGTGTTAATAATAAAATACAACTTCTAGTAAGGTTTCATTCACTGGGAGGGAGGAGGACAATTTCAATTTGGGCTGGGATTACCTCACTAAATACACACATTTAATGGAATGTGTAATCATAATTATTATAATTATAGTAATAATAATAATTAAAATAATAACTTGCTGACCAGCAACAAAAAACAATGAATTCATTGTGGATTGACATTAATCTTTTCTTCCATGTGCAGGTACTAAATGTACTGTGTCCAAACAGGTGTGAATGTGTGCGTTACCTTTAGTGCCAGCCTGAACGTCCTCGGTCTCCATCTGCTCGCTGATGCCCATCTCGGTCTCCACGCGGATCCGGTAGCAGTACCGGCGCCCGTGATCCACGTCGGGGTCCCGGTACTTGGCCTCCGGTCCGATGGGCCCCAGCTTCTTCCAGGTGTTGCGGCCCACCTGCTGGCGCTCCATGATGTAGTTGTCTACCTTGCAGCCTCCCGCGTCCTTGGGCGACCTCCATTTGAACTCGAGGGCCGATGCCGAGGCCTCGATGATCTCCAGCGGTCCCAGGGGAGGGGTGGGCCGGTCTGTTGACCAAACAACGGCATACGTTCTCCTCTGTAGCTAATGTTTCAGACGTGTTCAGCCCATATGTTAGTCAACGACAAACTTCAAATCTATTATACATTTAAAGTGGGCCTTTGAAGTCCGACCCAAAAATATGAAAGGATGAGTGTAACGGTGAAAACAGCAGAGTGTTTCATACCCAAGACCACCAGCTGGCTGTAGGCTTCCACGCTGCCAAACTCGTTCTTGAGCTTGATCTTGATCTCTCCACTGTCTTTGCGGTGGAGCTTGTTGAGGAGCAGCCGGCAGCTGCCCTCGCTGTTCTCGATCCGGATGTTGGAGTCCTCCGAGAGTTCCTCCCCGTCCAGGTACCACTGGATCTTCACGGGCTCCCTGCCGATGTAGGGCAGCTTGAAGGTGGCCTTCTGGCCCTTTTTGACGACCACAGGGGCTACGAACGCCAGGAGGTCCTCTGCGCCGAATCTGGGCGGATCTGAGATCATTTCATCAAGGAGATTGGACTGAGTCGGTTTTGGGGTTTTTCAATGAACAAAATATATTTTGTTGGGGTTTGAGACTGCGATTTACTGTTCAACGCTTTTCTTTGATTGTGAATTCATAATTCATATTGACATTCATCCATGTGATAATGGTTACACTAAATATTGTCATCAAACATCGTATTGTAGTAATCTTTCTGACACATTACAAATACTATACATTACATTACAAATACTAATTACATATAATGTTTTTATGTATTTTGGAAAAGTTTTTGAGAATTGCATTGTTGTTGAGAGGCTCTAGACAATAGATTTGTTCTCCTTTACAATAATGTCTGCCCCGGACATCAAAACTGAAATGTATAGTTTAACTTTCAGCCTCTAACAATAAAAAGTGGCTTCTCCCACTTGAGATGTGGTCTGAGTATTTGATTAAATTGTTGAGTCATTAAGGAGCATTACATGACATCATGGAGCTGGTAGAGATTAGGCACACAGATGCCTACAGGTAGTTTGTGGCCATTGGGTCTCGAATCCAGAATCATTCATGCTGGCAGACACAGCCTGACAACTAAACCTGCCCCCTGGACGTTCAGTTCCCCCATATTATTCAAAGCTATTGAATGCACAGTAACGCAACATTGCCTCTGTTGCTTTTAAAGGGAAACTTGCTGACCTTCAACACTGATGACCGCTTCAGTCTTGCGGCCGTCGGCCTCAAAGCGATAGGTGCCTCCCATCCCCTCCTTGACCTTGCTAATCTTCAGTCTGTGGAAAGTTCCGTCTTTAGAAATGGTGACATCATCAGACGACTTAATCTGGAAAGGGAGAGAGTGGAGGCATGCTGTAAGATGTTGTGTTGCAGTGTGGTGTTCAGATTGGAAAAAAATAACTTTAATGATGATTTTCATCATACTATTTTGGATATGGTTTTGCAAACATGTTATTTAGGAGCAGCTAGGGCTGTGGATGACAGGTAGACTGTGGACATTGGGGTTCGAACCTGGGAACCTTTAAGATGGGAGTCAGTGACAACCTCACCATGAGTCTTACTACTCATTAACCGTGTTGAGACTATAAGGAGACATGTGACTCCCTCTTTAGGACAACTCTCATGACAGGGGCTTACCTCTTCTCCATCCTTGTACCAGAGTCCTTCACAGTCTTCGCTGCTCAGTTTGCACTCTAATTCTGCTGATTCCCCAATTATAGCTTTGCAGTCATTAAGCCCAGCATGGAAGTGAACGCCTGGATCTGGGGATAAACCAGAGAACAGTGGGTTCACACGTGGTACACAGATGGTTTGATGGAGACAAATTGAGAGTGAGTAAATGCATGTTTACTTTATACATTGACGCATGACATACACAGCTGCGCGTTATATACGTACAGTAAATACGTATATAAACCTCCCTCAACATCTATCAAACATCATCATTGTCATTTTTGTATTGTATGCATGCTGCGTGTTCATATTATTGAATGTCAAAGATGATGTTTGAATGCTTTTCAATGTACAACACCAGTTTGTACATTAACTTCTTATTTCTTCCAAGTGATTGCCTGTCCCTGCATCCCTGAGTTGAACCTCATGCTTATGAAGGGTAACATTTGTCCATCTATTTACTAAAATAAGCTTTGCTTGATATTAAGCCTTTTCCCCATATCAATCATAATAAAGTGGAGGTATTCATTTTGCGTTATTTCACTTGGACTCGGAAAAGCAGGAGTAAAAAAATAAGAATAATTATGTATGTACAGTATATATCTATATATATATACGTATATAGGTACAAATGGTTTTCAACATTCATCAACATCAACATTCCCTAAAGGTAATATCAAGTTTAAAGCAGTGCTTGGATCAACTCCGTAATCTTTGCAGAAAAAGCGGACATTTAATCTTTTCCCAGATCAAATGTTTGCTCACCAGTGGTCGAGCGCAGGGGAAAGCTCAAGCCTGAAAGTCATCGTTTGATCAGATGACTTTGCTGCTGGCCCAGTGCTTCCCATGCAGGGCCTAATGCACTGCCCTTGGCCTTACCGACAACTGTCTCTGGGATCAATGGCTCTTGCATTTCACCCTCAGATTGCTTCCCCCTGCTGGCCGCATCTACCTCCCCAGTAGATCCATCTCTGCCCTCTGGGCCCTGATTACCTGTTCCGGTGGACCACTGCATTTTGACTACAATGTTTTTTTACACACCATCGTAATTATCATCACACACTCACTGATCGGCTGATTTGTCCTCAGCTGCCGTCAGATGACAATGTTAATACTACTAATTAATAAAAATATGGAGTGTACGATGCCAACATTAGGAGAAATAGATGTAGGCACAAACACAGTAATCACAAACAACCAACAAAGAGTGGTGGTTAATGTATTAACCAGTCTCCTCAAGTGCCATTTCGGGAAATTGTAGGGTAATTTTCTTGATTGTTTTTAAGGTCGTTGTTTGCATTCATTGTAAGATCCAAATTATTTCCAAAAATGTATTGATTTGATCGTATTCACTCAAGCTAACAATAGAGCATACACAGCATTTATAAAACTCTTGTTGGGTTTGTATTGCAGCGAATAATTTCACCATGTTTCGCCCCCGACACACCAAAAGCAAACGCAATCACACAACAGAGATGAACATGAATTTCACACTAAGTACAAGTCTATGTTACTACATAACACAGGAGAGCAGTTTTAGTAAACCAGCATCAATCTAAAATGAACTGAGAGCTTCCAGGCCAGCTGTGGTAATGAGGATTCAGGTCCCCAAATATTATACTGTATCTTATTGACCAAAAAGAATGACCAAAGAGAGGCACTACAAAATCATTGTAAGCATATTTAGTTAGTTAGTTAGTTAGATAGTTAGTTAGTACTTTTATTGTCAGTTTTTTGCTGTAATTTCTTTAACCTATTGCCAGTAGTTGAGAGGTTTGTCAGTAGTTTCTATGAATTAAAAAACGTCATCATAAATAGCAGTAATATCCATCAATCACCCCGGCCCTTCACCAACAGTCTGTCCTGCTGCTTCTTTTTCAGGCTGTTCCTTCAATCAGCTCCTCTTGACGGTTGTCAATGCCATTTATAGATTCATAGGTGATGCATATATTTGTAAAAAAAACTTGGGATGCATATTGACATTTTATATTTCAATTGTTCTGTTTGAAAAGAGCATATAAGTTTATAAGTTAAGAGCCAAATAACTTTTGAAGCCTCAGCAATGCAAACATTAAAAACATTAAAAACAAATAAAACACAACAACCAGAAACAGGCTATTGCATTTCTAAAGTAATTATACTGACTGTGAATCAGTGAATATTTTAATAAGCGCAGTAAATATTACTATCATTAATGGGATACTCTGAGATGTCTGTACACTGGCCTTACCAACACTCAGACAGGCAAAGACAGACACAGCTCGATATCTCCGCGTAGCCCCAAGATTAAAAGATCTCACGCCGCAAACGCTTTGTTATCTCACACTGGCCGGGCGCTCGCCGCAGGTTATTATGGGGTGTCTTGGGTTCCAGGCGAATTTATATTGTGATATTGTTGGATATTGTTGGACATTGTCTGCTGAACACACAGGATGATCACCTTACCTACAACAGTTTCAGCGAGTAGAGGGCCTTCTCTGACCCGCTTCTTACGCTTCCCTCCTTCCCCCTCGCCTTCCTTATCCGCGTCTTCATCAGCTCCTTTGTCTCCTTTGTCATCTTTTCCATCTCCGGCACCGTCGCCTCCCTTTCCATCGCCTGCTCCACCTGCTCCTCCACCTGCTCCTCCAGCTCCACCTGCCCCCCCCCCCTCCTCCTCCTCCTCCAGCTGCAGCACCACCAGCACCGGCTTTACCCTTCTTCGGCGTCCCGCCGGCCCCATCCTTGCCACCTGCGGCCTTCCTGGCGGCGGCCCCGGCCTTGTCGGCGGCCAGGGCCGCCGCTTTGGCCTCGGCTTCAGCCTTGGCCTCGGCCTGAGCCAGGGCTCGGGCCGCGGCGTCCTGGGCATCCCGTTCCTCTTTGGCCTTCCGGGCCACCGCCAGGTTCTCTTCCAGCTCCTTGGCATACCTGGCCTGTTG
>OMKQ01054126.1:0-17257 GCA_900302335.1 Phycis phycis
GATATACATATTAAAGTTATCTATAAAATAGTTGTATTTACTACAACGAGCCCAGGTCTATCCTGTCGAAGTTGGATGCAGAGGGTTTGTGGCTTCTTCCACCATCAGGCTGCTGAAAGACCTGGGTATCCATGGACAGGCTCTGCGGCAGACAATTAGATCACTCTCTGAAGCGGCTGAAAGAAGCAGCCAGTGGATCTGGATGAAGAGGAAGGACCCTTGCTGGGCTCATAGATCAGCAACATGAACCAATCTCCGCCGCCCCACTTGAGAACCAAGGTCAAAGTCCTCCAGGAGAAGGGAGAACAAGGTATGCGGTCAGCTCTAGGCCTGACTCAGGGAACAGGACGCCCCTGCCTTGCATAGTCCCATGGACTGCACCAGCTACACAACCTCTGATTGGGCACGGGACACAAGCGCGGGCGTGATCAACCTGTCGCTGGCCACCATCGATGAGGGTGTCTAGTGATGAAAGGCCGAAACACCCCATGATTCTTTGGAACACACTACTGATGATTTGTCCCAAAATTGACATCTCTTTCCCATCCCCGAGGTTTAGCCCCCATGCCACTCTCAACATCAAGGCTAACCTCATGTGAGTACCATCGATTGGCACAACGGATAGTATAACATCACGTCCAGTGTTTCATGATTCTATTAACCACTCTAGCTTCAAATCTAACTACATGGGACCTGGGTTACATATATGTGTGTAAGCAAATTTTTAATTAATTTAAAGTTTTAATTACAATGAAGCAAAATATTTTCAGTGTTAGACAAAGGCCACACGAGCAAAATGCTGTGGTATCAATCATTTACACCCCCAAGCTCCTAATGGAATCTTCTGCTGTAGAGAGCCACTGAGTTGCAATGATACAGATGTAGGGTACAGTAATAAAATTCTGAAATTCTGCTGTACGAAACATTATATATTATCAATATAATGTGAACCCATGACCCGAACTCTACCCTTGATCAAAAGGTTTGACATATAGTTTCTGTTCAGTGACCTTTGACTATTTCATTTTGTTGTGTCAAACACAATGTAAATATTTGTCCCATTGTTTGCATCCGAGTTGCCTCATTTGTCTCATCTGTTTGTCTGTCTGTCTTCTCCTTAATTTGTATAGGTTAACCTGTCAGACTCATTTACACATGGACATTACAGTATGTTGATTGGGTTACTGGGGGGCATCAATATACAGAGTGACCATGTCTGAGAGCCATTATTGATGACAGAAATGAACATCATAATCATTAATTAAACCCTGTATTTGGACTTATTTTTGGACAATGTTATGTAGAACTGTGTATGTCAACCTATGGTATGGGTACCTATGCAAGGGTACTGCAGATGCTATGTGGGATTTTATCCTTGAAATAACAGTTCAATAATATAAAAAACTACATAGATAATTGAAAATAAATATATTATAACTATATATTATAACTATTGTTCAGTATATAGTATATAGTATAGTATAGTATCATGGCTTGATATTATTTCAAAACTAGTCTTGCTTTGCATTCCATCACGTTTTCCATTGATATTTTGTGTTCATTTGGGTTCGCTAAATATATATATATATAACATTGGGAGCACAAGCAGGTTTCTCTTCCCAGTGGCTGAGCACTCTTTGCTCAGCCACTGCATGTGCATTTATCTGTTTGCATACGAGGAGGTCCACGAAACGTCTTAATGACAATTTAGCGGTGCACCCAAAGTCAAAGGTTGGGAACCACTGATGTAAACTAAAACACATAAACTTACTTAATCAAAATCTCGTAACTTAAATGTGAGAAACAATTCAAACCTGAGTAACAAAACAACCTAACTAGGTAACTTGTTATTATAATTGTTTATGAAATCTTTGTACACTTGTTAATGCAATTATCTTTCTCTTGTTTTCTTGTTTTTTCTAACGTAAAGAACTTTCCATAAGATTGGATTCTGCAGTAAAAATAGAGGTGTAAAACTGCTTGAATACATTTTTTTATTTCCCCATGGATTACAGTAGTGTCACCTGATTTAGTTGTAATTGGGGGAATGGCTTCAAATCATTCAGAACTCTGCCGCCTGGATCATCACCAGCACCAAATCCTCCGACCACATCACTCCCATTCTCATTCAACTACACTGGCTTCCTGTTCAATATCGGATTGACTATAAAAACCTCATGCTCACCTTCAAAGCCTTCCACAACTTAGCCCCCACCTATCTTTCTGACCTCCTCCAGGACTACACCCCTTCTCGTTCCCTGCGTTCATCTTCTGTTGGTCTTGAACACTCTCACATCACACCTCAGCACCATGGGTGCAAGAGCTTTCAGCTGCACTGCCCTAGGCTCTGGAGCTCCCTGCCCCCACATATTCGACAGTCTGGAACCTTAACAGCATTCAAATCTCACCTCAAAACTCACCTATTCAAACTGGCCTATTCACTGTAATGTTCAGTATACTGTCCACTTCGCTCATTATCACAGTATTACTGTTTTATTCCCCCTCCCACACATGTCTACCCACCTTATGTCTCGTTTTGTTTGCTGGTCATGTCTTTGCCATGATTTGCTGTTTTAACTATTGTGAGTATGTTCTCCTGCACTGTATGGTGTCCTTGGGTGTCTTGAAAGGTGCCTCCAAATAAAATGTATTATTATTATTTATGAGACTAGAGGCTTTGGATTTGTGGATGTGATGAGCCAGAAGGTTGCAAGTCTAGTCACCTTGCCCATAAATCCTTTTGTTGGTTCTGATAGAAAGTACTTCAAAGTCTGTTTGGACTTCAGGAAGTGTGGTGTTCCCAGGACTTTAGGAAGCACACAGTGGAACCTGCCCCACAAGAACAAGCCCTACATCAATGGAGATGTAGGGCTTCCACCTTCAAATTCCTGGAAACCCACATCTCTTGGGGACCTCACCTGGTTTGCAAACACCACTGCTGCTGCTGAGAAGGCAGTTCAGTGCCCGTAGGAAGTATGTATTCCTATAGAAAAGTGGGAGTAGATTTTTCATGTATGTAGGCCTATTTGAAATGTACATGTAGGCCTATGTGGCTTCAATGGCTTGACAGCCTGTGTCAAAATGTGTGAAAAATGTGAAAAATAAAAAAAAAGGCTTGCCATAATGGAATTCTGTTGTTCATCGACGAAACATAGCCTAAACACATGTTGAATCGGTGCAAAAGCTACCGCCGGTGCCACCGACACACCACCTCCACGTCGCCCATAGCTTTTGCAGGGATTCAACATGTGTAATCGGCAGAAAAGCTACTGCCGACGGCACCCAACGGCCGACATCGGGTTGGTGTGTAGCCGCCTTTACCGCTAAACTGGATGTGATATGTAGCCTACACATTTTGAACGGAAGACTGGAGAAAGACGTCTTGTCAGAGCGTAGCCTAGCCGTGATGCGCAACTCAGCTCAAGAATACACAATGAAGAGGTGGGTCTGTCTCTGCAACAACCTGATTATATGAAAAATAGTAACGCACAGTGACAGCTGTAGCCTACACTGGAGGACATCTAGCGTAGGCTACAGCTACATCCAGGGTGAGTGAGGTTACAAATCAACATCCACGGTTGAAAGATGGTGTTTTTCCAAGTTTGTGCTATTCCTCGCCCGTCCAGAAGTCGCGCCCGTTCGTAACAAGTGTGCATGGCCGTAGCGTGAAAATTCTGCGAAAATAGAAATTACTCAAAAAAACTAAAAAATCAAGGATGCACACCATCGTGCCATGCTCAACCCATACCCAAAATCTTAGGTCGATCTGACAAACAGTCAGCGCGATATGTGAGCCACAGACATACACACAGACACACTGACAGACATTTGTTGCTTTATAGATAGATGTGCCATCAATTAAATTAACTAATATTTTGTTCTCTAAAAATGTCCCACTGCAGGCCAAAGTCAAGGCTATTTGCTTTACTTGCCATTACAATATAATATATATTTATTTGTCACAAGACCTACTAATCATCCAAGCTTTACTTTTTAAAACGGTGTATACTGGAGAGGACCAACAAAGCACACCCACACCTTCAAGGTAGGAATTTGTGCTGCCACAAATCATCATGGATGTTTGACTTAAACAACAATATTGCTTGGAGCAAAATGTAAACAGAGATGAGAACATTTGTTTAAAACCAAATAATGAAACATATACTGTACAGTGTCACACAGTATACACACATTTATGTATGTCTTTAGACTAGAACTGTATCTCAAACTCAGATGGACACATGCATAACATTGTTGTTGTTGTTGCCTCTGTTTGACCCCTTGGAAACATGCAAAAATCTATGTTTGCATAATTAATACAAATGAAAAGCTGGTGGATCCATGCAGCATGCATCAACTGTGGTTCGAGAGTATATATATAGAGTGGGTCGTCCACTAACCGGAGGGTTGGCGGTTCGCTCCCCACCTCCAACTGTCCACCTGTCGAACCCCACAAATGTACGAATTGTAAGTTGCTTTGGAAAAAAGCGTCTGCTAAATGCCCTTCTTCTGTATTTATCCATGAACAGGACAACATAATCAGCATTGTGAACATACGCCTTACGGTCCATCTTCTGTCCTCCATATTCCATATTGTGACTTTGCAGTGTAAATGTATATACTACATTTGTATACAAATGTATACACTACTAGTACACTACTAGTACATACTTATAGAAACTGACACACACATCTGTTCACCAGTATGGGAACAGTGTATTTCACCATTCTTTCCACTGCCATTACGACACCATGAGGGCTCCACACGTGATGTTGTGATGTTGTCCAACTCCAACAACAGACAACAGACAGTAACATGACGAGTATGAAACAAATTTGCTAACTTATTAATTTGATGTGGCATATCATACTGCATGTCAACACTTTGGAACTGCATATCAACACTTGTCACAAAATGATTTGCACAGGTCATAGTTATGTTCAAAGAATCGCTCAATATGGCTATTTTATATTAGGCCTGTATACCTGCTTCGATCTTTGTAATCATGATCCTTACTTATTGGTATACTAACTCACACCAATATGGTGTCAGTAAGTATATGTTATCGGTTTGGGACAATTGGGCTATGGTCGATGGATCAATATATTCTTTCAGATTGATCATATAATCACATATGATGATATATGATGATACATATTCAGTCACACCATGACCAAAAGTAATCTACCTGATCTTCTGTCTTATCTGATGGCTAATAGCCAAAATGAAGATTATTAATATGATCATCTTAATCAGTGAAATGGAAAATTGAAACAGCTTGCAACCTTACTTGATAAATGACAAAATGTATTAATCTATGAATAGCATTTTTTTCTGACTAACACTATAGGAAATAATGCATATGCCATCAGTTGCAAACGTTCAAAAAACTATTCATAAAACCTTCACGTTTACACACCAAAATGATATGCGGATTTGCGTTTGTTGAGTTGATAATTAAATTCATGAATGAACATTTCCAAACCAGATTGCTCATACAGTATAAAACTGTACAATATAATGTAAGACCTGAAAAACCCCCAGACTGTACATGTAAATGCAAAGAATATGGCAAGGACAATGAACACACACACAGACAGTACGAGGGCCACTGTTCAAAGATCAGCACACACACTAACCAATGGCGTATATTCCGTGAATTGGTGCTTGAGGATTCTGAGGTACAGTAAATGCGTGTTCACTTGATATGAATGGATCATAGTGGGTCTCCAAACTCAATCTTAAGTGAACACAATATGTAGTTGTTTTGATCGAGAACCCTGCAGCGATGGCGGCAGATATGAGACCCTTCTCAAAGCACAGAGTACAGGGCTCAAGAACATGTTTAAAGTAATTGCCATCATCTCCCTGCACACATTTTGCCCCAGACATTAACACTGGTCTTAAACAACAAAACAACAGAACACATCGACATGATGTCAGAAAAGCCTTCTCTTGCAATAGCAGACATTTGGATGTCTAGAGTTACGTAGACCTTGACGAGAGAGACTGATTTATGCAATTATGCAACAACAAAGTAGGACTGCTGGGTCCAAGATTAAGGTTGAATTTACATGGAAACATTATGCAAAAGAATGTGATTTGCATAATTGAGTATAAATGAAAAGTTGGTGGTGTGGAGCCACAACATGGCTCAACCATGGTGGTGTACTACTACGGTTGAGCATACACAATACACTGGCAAACAGGCATAAAATATACACTGGCCTCATCTAACCATCTCACAATAACCGATTTAACAGATATTCTGAATTTAATAATCACGTTGTTTTTGTCATAGCTCAATACTGGACTGAATCGAGCCTTTGTGTCTATGTGTTAACAATAATGAACACAGTCATTCATGGCAAATATGCAAATAAGATATCCACACATAAGTCTTACATACACGTCTATTGGACAAGAAGAAGTCCATGGGAACGTTTAAGGAAAACATCACTTTTGTAAAAAAAAAAGCTAAGCTCGTCAGCTCAACAGAGAAAAGGAATACTTTCAATGAACTACAGGTAGGTTCCCTCTTAAATCAGGGCTTAATCAGTTCAATCTTTGAAATTCTCCCTTTTAACAAACATGCTTTGATGATTTTACTTGCATATTTTTTTCAGTTTTTTGGTTTGCAGGAATCTGATATGGAGCACATCATGCTTATGATGTTTCTTGTTGGTATGTTTCTTGTTGGTAAGAAGGCAAAACTTTTAAATAATTCATTTATTCAACTGTCAAGAATAATTGAGTGGACTTTAGTTGGACTTTAGTTGTTTTTTTTTGGTCTTTAGTTGGCAGAGGACTAAGGATGCTACATACACCAATGTCATGTGTCAAATCACCAATGTCATATCAGTGCGTATCTTGCCCTGCTTGAAGGAAAGACAGGACACAGAGAATTTCTGTGGCTCTTGACGTAATAGTTATTGACGTAGTTATTGTGCCAACTACATGAAGCCTGTGTGAGCGTGTGCACATGTGCACCCAGCATTATAAAATACACATTTTATAGCATCTAACTAATTAAATCGTCCAAAAGCATGTGACAACAAATCTTGAGTGCTCCGTCAGTCTTAAGACATATACTGACACTGCTACTTGCCGGAAACATAAAGATATAAATAAGGTTAGACGAGATAAGATTAAACACTGGCAATCGTACAGGCAATGTAACATGACCAATGACACTAACAAAGGATACTTTGATTATGTGTATGTTTTTCATGTGCAGCGGCAGCATTCAAATAACAACTGAACTTTTTTTTTCCGTTAACGGTTAATTGTTAATATCCTTAGTTGGCAGATGTTAAATCTAAACTTTAATGTTGTCTTTAAAGGCCCAGTGTGTAACTCTCAGACGTGGATGTCCATCTCCACATAGGTGGTAAAGTAGTATAGCTAATGGCAGTTTGCGAAAGAGGGGGATTATGATAAATTGGTGTGCATTCTTCAATATATCCATGTTTTTGAAATGTTTGATTTTGAAGTTGTGTCCCTGTTCGATATAACAGCCTAAAAGTAGGCTGTTACTCTTTCCGAGAAAGTTGGTACCTAAAACAAAACTGTTATGATACATTTGCACACATCATGGCATCAAAAGCAATGTATGTTCATGTTCATGTTCACGTTCTGCACAAGTAAACACTTGCTTGTAGCACTGACTGCTATCAAAACAAATGATCAATACATATAGCAGATAGCGATAATTATAGGTCTATGAATGTAGACCTATTGCATCCACTATGGATGCACTAAGCGGAGTGTGTGTGAGAAATGCAGAAGGCTGTTACCTCCACCATGTCCAAGATCATGTGCATTGTCCATGGTAACTAAGGTAAAGATACCCAAGTTTGTTTGGTTACATTTATTTGCAGGTTACAACGCTGTAAATCTGACCTTGGTGTAATTCAAAATAATGTAAAACGGTAATCACAGCATATGCGCACAGTTCTATTCAGCTCCATGATTTGTAATTATTTTATTGACGGGGGAAAAAACAAACACAGCAAGCAACAAACAATCACGTCCAATGTAAAAGGGCTTTCACTTGTAAACTACGACCTATTGTTTTACATTTACAGACTAAATTACTCAATACAATTCACAAATCTCTCAAAGAACCTCATCACTTGACACTTAGCTACTCGATGCTGTTGTAGACCATCATTTCAGAGGTACCAACTAGCACCTTACACAATACAGGCCAGTGCAGGCCACCGTATTGGTTGAAAGCGGAGGGCTGAAGGGGGATTCAGCTGGTTGCAATCTGCAACCTCACCCCTAGTGGCAAATTTAACACAATTTAACACACTTGGCCTTTAAGGATGCTTTGGATTTTCATTCAGATTTTGTTTTATTTAATTTAACCTATTAAGCATTATATTAGCTTCTAATGACATCCCCTGCTTATGCCAATGTTATGAATTCATATAGGACCCCACATTACTACAAGTCAGACTGCGCAGGACATGGAATATCACTTTGTCAACATCTCAAAGAACTGGTTCGATGCTCAGATTTACTGTAGACTACATAACACAGACCTGGCCACCATCCGAGACCTGACAGACGTCAACGCAGTGAAAATTATGCCACTCGGTCCCGTGTCATGGATTGGACTGTTTGATCGCCTCTCATCCTGGAAGTATTCCTCTGAATTGATGGCCGATTGGACTTGGAATAAAACTACTTATGACAACTGGGCTCCAGGGCAACCGTCGAATGATGGTGGAGAGGAGTTCTGTGTGATGATGACTCAGGACGGCTTATGGGATGATCACAACTGTTTATTGAATGAATATTTTGTGTGTCAAGGAGGTAAGAACTAACGAATATGATGTTACTTTAATTACTCTATAACCTGCCCAGAGACAAACATGCACTTGCACTCACCATGTTTGTATGTCTTTCACAGTTCTGTGTAATCAATTATTTTACAGGATTTTGTTTCGTTTTGTTATTTAGATAGTGGATACGTGTTTGTTGACCAAGCACTATCATGGTCAGATGCCAGGAGCCACTGTAGTGACAACCACAAGGACATGGCCATCATTACCGATTCATCTATGAACCAACTGGTTCTCCAAACAACTGGAGGGCAGTCTGTTTGGATTGGACTCTACAGGAAAGCCTGGAGGTGGTCTGGAATTGAACGTGCAAAATTCAGACACTGGGCACCAACACAGCCTGATAATTTCAACTCTAGTGAATATTGTGCCATTTTGACACCAAATGGGCATTGGCAAGATGAGAATTGTTTGTTAGAAATTCCATTTGTCTGCTATGGAGGTAGGTGTGTGTTAGTTATCAATAAAGAAAGTAAAAAATATGGTGTAGACACATGATGAACATAAACAAATGAATTGGATTGTCTGTATGTCTGTCTAGATGTGAAAAAGACGGCCACAAAAATTAAGTTCAAGTTTCAGACAAATGCTGACATGACAAAGGTGGACATCAAGGCCCAAATCTTAGTTCAGGTATCTATCTACCCACCCATCCATCTATCTTTCTGTCTGTCTGTGTATGATTGACCATTTGTTCTTCATGTCTAGTTGCACAAGGTCCTGCTGACCCGCGGAGTCACCGACATCATCCTGAGCTGGGAGAAGGAGCCGACCCCCATGAGGAATGACAGTATGCCACCACAGGACTATAGCAGTGTCAATGCCAATACCACTTACCCTTGTTGTGCACCATAAATGTTATGATACTTTAACTTAATTTTTAACAGAATAATTTATTTCTGAATTCAGGGACGATTCTAGGATCAGACTTTTAGGTGGGCTCAGTGCCTAATGAGAATATAACATGCATGCAGTGCCTCACTCATTTCCCTATAACAATGGATACATTCATATGTTTCTATATAGCACATTTTAATTAGCAAAAACAATACTTTTGATGAATAACTAGGAACAGTTACCACACCACACTACATTTCTTAAGAAAATGGAATATGTGGTTTGCAAATACTACACATTCAGAAGCAACCTAATTAGTCGGTGGTCTTGCATAATAATGGTTCAGAATAAACAATAACAGATTAGAATATAATTCACATGTTTTAGAGAAGACACCCCAGGAGATGAGCCTCACACATGGACTCACTCAGATGACAGCAGCAGCACCCAATTTGTACCACCACCGCAGACTAGTGCCACCCCAGGAAATAAGCCCCACACAGACTCATCAACAGATAGTATGTATTATTTCTGCATTAAAATATCTAAAAATGACTACATCTGCATTATACCGTATATATTTTTGATTTGTGTATTTACATGATCCACATTTCTTTCCAAAATGTTCAAATACAGATTAGTAGTTTTATTCACGGTAATGGTCCCTTACATTTGGTTACATGTCAATGCCACCATATGAACTTTATCCCCAACTTCTGGGGGTAAAGCACAACAGTAAAGCCATAATTCATATAGTAGTGATCTTGCTTACTACAACGTTTTACTTGAACAAGTGTGCAGTGTCCCACATATATATTTTACTTGGATGTGTCATTTTTCAATGACATATTTTTAATTGTCTGAGAGAGAGAGAACAGCATCCGCAATCAATAGCGTTTCCCTAACTCTTTTTTATGGATAAAATCACATTTAATTTTAGAGCTACGCACAACATATCTCACCAACACTCTAACAACAGAGCCATCTGTGAAGAGCTGCTGCTCTAACTCTGAATCAACACCTTGTTATTGGCTTTTCCAACAACAATCCAACAACAAAGAGAAGGTGGCCGGATTCATTAATTGAATCAATTTGGAGTTCACAAATCAGTATGAGGGATGCTTTCTAAACAGCGATTGTGGCAATTCCGTTACCATGCTATTACATAATATAACGTTTGTAAGAGATACCTACAAACATTACATGGTGTCAGAATAGACCCTGTGTCGATACGAAAGTCATGGCGAAGTTTAGCCCGCCGAGCGAGTTAAGGTTTGAGAGCCCAACAGAATGGCTGGAGTGGAAACACAGATTTTGCCAAAACTTAGCAAAAATGACAGCGAGATTCAAGTAACTGCGCTTATCTATGCAATGGGCAGTGAAGCTGAGAAGATATTCAGTTCATTTGAGTTTGAAGAGGACGATGATAAGAAGGACTTTGATGTGGTCATGAAAAAGTTTGAAGAGTACTTTATTCCATGACACAATATCATAAATGAGCGTGCATGTTTCTATCAATGGTGTCAGCAACCCAGAGAACATTGGGGCATTATATGAATTGGCAGAGCATTGTTAGTTCACAGCCATAAGGGATGAGCATATAAGGGATCGCCTTGTGGTAGGAATAGCAGAAAAAGAGCTTTCCCGCCAGTTCCAGCTCAAAGCAGACCTGACCAAGGAGCTGCTGTTCTCACGTCTCAGGAGTGTGGGAGGTGTGGTAAGCCACAACACTCTGATAAAAAACCTTGCCCTGCATTTAAAAGTAAGTGCAATAGATGTCACAAGAATGGACATTGGGTAACGTAAATGTAATTCTAAAGCAGTCAGAGAAGTAACAAGTGAGCAGCCTGAACAGACATACTTCCTTGGAGCAGTTGACAGGGAGGATAATAAAAGAAATGGCCTGTAGGCTTATCCATGAACAATGTGGTAGTAACCTTTAAGATTGACACGATCAAGGGACTTTCAAAAAGATGAGTCCCAAAATAAAGTTACGGACTTCAGACACACGCTTTGTAAGCCCAGGGGGCAATCTCAATTGAGGAGAAAATGTTTTCTTTTAAGGTGTATGTGATAGGTGGAACAAGCTGCTTATCAGGCTGTGAGGAAGCAGTGAAAATGGGTCCAGTGAAGAGGATGGACGAGGTCAGTGGTGTGTTTGGATTGAGCGGGCTATTGAAAACTGAGCCAGTCAGCATAGCCCTGCGTGATGATGATGCCTGGCCATATGCAGTGCCGACAGCCAGGCGGATACCCCTGACACTGGTACCGCTGGTGAAAAAGGAACTCCAACGCATGGAGGATGAGATGGAGGATAATTGAAAAAGTAACACAGCCAAGTGAATGGTGCACCGCTATGGTGCTGGTGCTTAAACCTGACAGGAGGGAGGTCCGCTTCTGTGCAGACCTCAGGAAACTGAATAAAGCGGTGAGATGGGAGAAGTATGTCCTACCCACAGTGGAGGAAATAATTGCCAAGGCTCGCTGGTTCAAAAGTTTTCATGTCATTAGATGCAGCAAGTGGATTTTGCCAAATTCCCTTGCATGAAGAGAGCAGGATGCTCACTACATGCAAGGGAATTGAGATATGCCTTCCGCCACCTTCCCTTCAGAATAACATCTGAAGGGATGTTATATAGACATAATTTTCCAGAGGAAAATGACGGAGATTCGGGCCTGCCTGGAAGGGGCCGAGATTTTTATGGACAATATCTTAATTCATGCTGAGACTGAGGAGCAACATGACAGATGCCTAGCAGAGGTGTTAAAGATAATCAAGGCAACAGGGCTCAAGCTGAACAAGGCCAAGTACAAGTTCAAACAGAGACAGGTTTGTTTCCTGGGTCAATTAATCGATGAGAAAGGGGTCAGGGCTGATCCAAGCAAGGTTCCGGGAATAGGGAACTTTCCACAGCCACAAAACGTGACAGAACTCAAAAGATTCTTAGGGATGGTTAATTATTTAGCCAAGTTCATCCCAGAGCTGTTAACAGTGGCCCACCCACTGTACAAGCTACTGAAGGGAGACACAAAGTGGATGTGGGGGCCTTGTACAGTGTGAAGCATTTGGGAATTTAAAGACTGCATTAGCCACAGCCCTGGTACTTACCTTCTACGATGCCAACAAGCCCACCATTGTGTCAGCGGATGCCAGCAGCTATGGGCTGGGCAGTGTTCTACTCCAGCATCATGGAGATCACTGGAAACCTGTGGCCGACTGCTCCAGATGATTAAGTGACGCGGAAAAAAGGTATGTGCAGATTGAGAAGGAGTGGCTTGCCAGTGTGTGGGCCTATGAACGTTTTGATGAATACCTATATGGACTGGACAGATTTAGGCTTGTTACTGATCACAAACCATTGGTTCCTCTCATGAACAGTAAGGACTTAGACTGTGTCCCGATCAAGTGTCAGAGGCTACTAATGAGGCTCATGGTTTCAATGCCATAGCAGAGCATGCACCAGGCAAAACGTTAGCAGTGGCAAATGCGCTAGCAATGTGAGGGGGATGGGGTCTGTCATGAGGTGGCAGCACACATTGAGGCTGTCACGAGCCATGTACCAGCCACACCACACCGGATCGTAGAGCTAAAACAGCACACAGCAAATGACTGGCAGCTCCAGACAGTCATAGAGTTCAAATGGATGGCTTGATTTTGTAGGTAAGGTGCCAGAGGCAGTAACTCATTGTTATTCCCACAGTAAAGAGGGAAGTCATCTTAAAGAGAATTCATGACAATAATAATAATACATTTAATTTGGAGGCGCCTTTCAGGACACCCAAGGACACCTTTCAGGGCAGGAGAATAAAAAGACAATATAGTTAAATAGTTAAAACAGCCAGTCATCGGAAAGACATGACTAGCATGAATAAAACAAGACGAGACATAAGATGGCTAGACATGTGTGGGGAGGGGAGAATAAAACAGTATTACTGTGAAGGTGAGCCGGTGGACAGTATACTGAACATTACAATGAATAGGCCAGTTTGAACAGGTGAGTTTTGAGGTGGGATTTGAATGCTGTTGTGGTTTCAGACTGTCATATGTGTGGGGGCAGGGAGTTTCAGAGCCTGGGGGCAGTGCAGCTGAAAGCTCTAGCACCCATGGTGCTGAGGTGGGTTGTGGGGGTGAGCAGGCCAGCAGAAGATGAACACAGGGAAGGAGAAGTGGTGTAGTCCTGAAGGAGGTCAGAAAGATAGGTGGGGCTGTGGAGTTGTGGAGGGCTTTGAAGGTGAGCATGAGCTTTTTGTAATCAACGCGAAATTGAACAGGGAGCCAGTGCAGTTGGATGAGAATGGGAGTGATGTGGTCGGATGATTTGGTGCAGGTGATTATGCGGGCGGCAGAGTTCTGAATCATTTGAAGCCTCTTAAGCAGCTTGGTGGGAAGGCCAGAGAGAACAGCATTGCAGTAATCGATCCGCGATGTGACAAAAGCGTAGACCAAGACTTCAGTGCTAGATTGAGACAGGGATGGGCGGAGTCTGGAAATGTTGCAATGGTGGAAAAAAGCTGTCCGGGTGATGTTTTTTATGTGGGGTGCAAAGGAAAGGGTGTTATCCAGAGTGACACTGAGGCTCCTGACTTGGCTGGAGAAAGGTACAGGGAAGCCATCGATGATGATGTTTGTGGCGATGGTGGTTTGCACTTTGGAGAGGGTGTTTTTGTAGCCAAAGAGCAGGGCCTCAGTCTTGCTGCTGCTTCAAAAAGTTCCTCATCACCCAGCTCCTGATTTCCTGGAGGCAGATGGTGAGGGCGAGGAAGAGAGGAAGGGTAGTAGTGGGATTGCTGGAGATGCTTGTGGTCACCCAGCAGGATAACAGTAGGGGACATGGCACAAACAGATGTTAATAGCAATGAAAAACCGCAGAGGGTTTTGGTGGTCTGTAGATGGTATCAATAACGATAGGTTTAGGACCTGTGAGTTTTACAGCTAAGCAATCAAAAGAGTAATGATGGGGGACAGTGACAACGTTGACTTTCATGTTCTCACGATAGGGCACAGCAAGACCACCCCCCTCCCGGTAGCACAGGGTTCACTAAAGTAGGTAAAGCCTGGTGGGACAGCTTCATTAAGCTGGGAGAAGTCATTTGGCTGTTGCCAGGTCTCAGTGAGGCATAAAAAGTCAAGCTTTCTCTCCATGATAACATCATGTACCAGCAGGGCTTTACTGGTAAGAGATCTGTTCAACAAAAGACAAAACAAATCTAATGTAGGATAAAACATCTCCCCGTCAACTATACAAATAGGATGGGTTTATGTTTATTGTAAAATGTATAACCTTGTCTACTCTTCATGAACAGATTGAACACCTACTTCAGACATGGCCGGCATCTTTGAAAACAAATGCTCATGGCTAGCGTAGAAGTGTGATCGTTGTCAACGAGTTGTGTTACGACAGTGTTGTAAAGACCTACTCTAGGTATCTGGACATTTTGTAATCTGCCTACAACTACTACCAAACAGGTTGTAGCTAAGCTGAAAGTCACTTTTGTATCTTTTGGCATCCCCGAAGTGATAGTGAGTGATAATGGGCCCCAGCTAGCTTCAGCAGATATCGGGAGTTTAGTGAGGAATATGATTTCATTCATGTCACGTCCAGCCCTCACTCCCCTCAGAGTAATTGACAGGCAGAGAGGGGCAGTTCAAATAGCAAAATCTATACTGAGACAGGAGGATCCCCTCTTGGCCCTGATGGCATTCACACCCACCTCTTCAACAGGAGTCAGTCCAGCAGAACTGCCGATGGGCAGGAATATTAGGACCACCTCGCCCATCCTGCAGGACAATCTGAGACCTAA
The DNA here is from genome assembly GCA_900302335.1 of Phycis phycis. Classification (NCBI taxonomy): domain Eukaryota; kingdom Metazoa; phylum Chordata; class Actinopteri; order Gadiformes; family Phycidae; genus Phycis; species Phycis phycis. The sequence continues at coordinate 15,493 of OMKQ01054126.1, forward strand.
CTGGCCTGACGAGGATGTGATCAGACCTCTATAACCACAGGAATGGAGTAAGGATCCTATCCCTACTGAGCCCAGGGGACCCTGTGCTAGCAAAGTTGGATGGACAGAAACAGTGGACAATGCCTGCTATCATTCACAGGTCCAGCTCTGCTCCAAGGTCCTTCATCGTGGAGACCGCACAGGGTGAGTGCTACAGGAGGTACAGGCACCACCTGCAATCCACACCAGTCAGTGAAAGCCTTGACCAGTTGACTCCTGAGGTCTGTAACACTGAGGACACACAAGGTGCTGATATATAACACACACCCACACAAGGGACTGTGACCGTCACTCCCTCTGGCAGAGTGAACAAGCCTCCAGACAAACTGAACCAGTGTTAAATGTTTACACTAAGAGTTCAGGTTAACTGAGAAGGGACTGACCGCTGACAGACTCAGATTATATTCTATCATTATGGATCCCTACAGATAAATAAACTTTACCTTTCGCTTGATTGAATCCTTGCCTCAAATTGATCGATTAAGTAAATCAGTGTAAAACCTACAGTTCATCCAGACTTGCTTGTAAATACAATGGGGACAAGCAGGAGGACATGAGAACAAGCAAAACTCTCATGACTCACACCCAGAAATATTCACAGTAGAACTTTGTGTGACCACAGATTATCACAGATGTTTGAATCTAACATGAAAACTTGGAGAAAATATAAAAACACAAGAATTGTTATTTTACCCTCATAAGTAGATATAAAGTACAATGTCTGTATGTGTGGGTACAGTATAACTATGTGTGACCGTGGCAAGAATTTGTTGGTGTCGACAACGCCACCTAAGGGAGGGGATGCCCTAGGACCAGAGCTGTGCTAACTTACGTGTGCTACAGCCCCCCCGAGAGACTACAGAGTATGGGCAACACAAGTTCGTACAATCCAGACCAGATACTTGAGTTCAAAACATATATAATTTCATTATCAATACCGGATACTACATACGTCAATATACAATAAACCGGCGGACTGGACAACCCACACAGTCGATGGCAGAGAAACGGCAAACCAAACAAACAAAAGAATAAAGCAGCATGCAGGGAGGATGCGTAGCCGCCTATAAAACAAAAGGAAACAACAAATAAAGCAAACAATAATTTGGGCATGCAGGTTAGACGGAGCCAGCAGCCGCACGACACTGCACCACCACACCAACACAAACAATAAGCAGGAACAGCATGCGGGGCAGGCGGAGAAGCTAGGCAGCGCACCACTGGATAGCCGATTATACACAAAAACAATTAAAAGAAACAATCAGTTGCGTATGCAGGTTGTTATGTGTTCGAGACCGAATCCTCGTGATGGAACAGAACAGCAACCCCTCGGTGACATCAGGGCAATTGGCCACGATCCACCTCAGCCCGTGGACCGATGAACGCCTCTCTCAGGAACAGCTGGTCTGGTGAGCGGAGTTGCAGCTCATCCACGGCTCCAGATGATCCCAAGCCAGCACCTACTTGCAGGTTTCAGTTGAAAGCCATGCAAAGTAGCCAACCCCAATGCCGCCGAGCCATGGACGCCCCGGAAGCCAAAACACGGGCAGGACATATGGCTTCCGATGACGTCCACCGACCTTATATTAGAATAAAGTCTGCCCCCGCCCCCCTCCTTAATCAGGACGGCTCGGCCAATCATACCCCGAGAACGGCCAGAGGTGTTCAACCTGCCACATAAGTAAAATATGCCCAATGAATCAATAAGGAATTCAAACTGACAGTC
>OMKQ01054128.1:1582-32252 GCA_900302335.1 Phycis phycis
TGTGTTGTAGAGAAGTCTCCTAATTCCGAGGAGATGGTTACAGCCTCACATGGGAGCCGCGCTCCAGACCGGCTGTCTCTTCACAGTCAGCGCTGGCTGTGGTGCACACGTTAAGAGTGGTTGGGAATCCAGCCCAAAGAGCTTATTCAGATGTCCTGCCGGGCCGGTGGAAGTGGTTGTTCCTACAGAGTGTGAATGTTTTGAGATCAAATTAGTATTTCATGTTTCTTACGAGGGAACTGCCACTAACGACCATCAGCACGATTCTGGATTTGCTGTCGTGTAATGTAATACGATGCATAGTTTTACTTAATTACTTATTCACCACGAAGAACTGCCATTGGAAATGAATCAGTTTATGTATTGCCTTCTTGGAGATACCTTGTTATATGGCAGAATATCATTATATTATGGCATGCATTATAGAAGATAATGCATGCTTTACAAAACGAAACACTTAATTTCTTTAAGCTGCCAACAACGATGCATCAAGCATCACCTTTACATTTTCTGATGATCAACTTGCTCAACTTCGGCACCCACTGCATGGAGCTGTGCTTAGAGGATAGAGTTGTATTGTAAATATAAGGAACAACATGGGAGTAGTAGGTATGATGAGGTCATGGCCATAGACTGAACCATGTGGCAGGTAGTATATATACATTATGCCGCATTGTCTTAAAGGGAGAACATGTGGTTTCAAATCGCTCCACGTAACATTTAATGTCTAGGTCAAAAGAGCCATGTCGAACTAGTTGGAACTGAATTGGAACTGTTGGAACTGAACTGAAGTTTTTAATGGTTCAGAACTGAACAAGGGCCCTTTGTTGCTCCGAGCCACCAGTGGGGTCCAGATTAAAAACGAGCGGTGGTCATTTCAAAGTAAAGTGAATGTGGTTTCCTGTCTTTCTTTGTGGACATGGCATGTGTTCCAGGTCCTGGGTTACATGACCTTAGAGGGGTTGTTTCATACCGAACATTCCTCCGCTTTATAAATAAATACAGTCTAAAGCGCCGGGCTCCCCTTACACCGGCATCATTCTCATTTATATTTTGTCTCTTTTCCCAGCAAATCCGTCCAATCAAAAGTGGACACAATGTTGGTGAGTATTCTTTAAGCACTATGATTATATATGTTCAGACTTGAAATCATAAAAGACTGATTTTAAACATGAATTAGGAAATTATACATTGAGGACGTTTTGGTCACGACGATAAAATGTGCTGAAGGTACTGACAAAAAAAATAAATTTCCGAATGTATAGATAAAGAGTATGTATCAACAGTGTGGAAACAATGTTGAGCTTAAGGTGTGTAGGCTCAGGAGACACTCTCTCTCTCTCTCTCGCCCACTCTCTTGCGATCTACACATCAAGACATCATACACAATATTATATGTTCAGACTGCAAACTCAATCTGTGAAACTCCACAAATTGTGAATTGTAAATAAGAAAAGGATGTGTTTTATTCGTCATTTGTATAAATCAAACAATTATCCCAGGGATCAATAACGTAATCTGAACCTCAAATTCCCCATGCCAGTGGTGAAGAGTGAGCAGAAGCAGGAAACATAACGTACATTCACTGCTCAGAGTGAACTGTCTGGATCTCCATCCTGTGTGTATTGTTCACATGCAGACTCACGGGAGTCAGGAGGAGCAGAGCCCCCCCCCCACACGACACTGCTGAGATGATCATGCAGCTTACTAAACCATTGCTGTTCCCTGTGCTTTTACAACTTCATTCATGATACACATGCACTCCTCACTATACCTCTGAAATACAACATAAGGGAAATTATATTACACATTATATTAGAATGATTGGCCAGTCCTAGATGTGGTCACTTTTGGGCCACAGCCAGACCAATTCCAGAAGGTACATTTCTGTAACCACGTTGAGTTCAGCAAGGGCCACACACCTGCAGTGGGGATTACAAGCTGTAGATTGTCATCGATATAAGCACTGTGCACTGTGAAATTATGTTTTTTGCGGTTGATACAGTTTAATACAGAATATCAGCTGACATTGTAATTTATTTCCTATCAGTTTTTTATTGCAATATTTTTATCATAGTTTTCACAGTTTACCGAAACGGCAAACAATATTCGCCCTTCTGTTTACAATGTCGCTAAAATAATGAAATCAACAGCTTCACTCATTGCTTCCAATCATTTCAGAAAAATGGACACACCACGGTGTACTTTTAAAGAGCTACACGTACCAGTTTCCGATGTCTCCGCCCACCACATGACATTTTGTGGCGATTGGTCGGTGGGGAGCCTGGAGTGGGTGTGTCTTAAGACACACTCCCCCTTTAGATATGTGTTTCGCCGTTCAAAAGTAAAATTCCTACTGAGAACCACATTTTCTGCCTTTCTACCAAACCTCAGAGACATATTGCAAATCGATGGACAACGTACATGTCATACATGCTCTCTGTTCGCCTTTCATGGATTAAAAATGGCTGCAAACCAGCCAATAGACAGCCCCCTGCCCCACGTCCACATTTTCCGATGCGCAGGCTGCTTTGGGGCTCGTTATTAACAGCGACATGCAGAAACTGTTGTTAGGGCATCCAAGAGCACTCCGTGTCTTGGCCGATCATTTGCAGGCTTGGCTCTTTATATTGATGATAACTCAATAGTTGTAATCCTGAAATTTGATTACATTACTGATATCGATTGGCTAAATGTATTTGGCCCTGTACCACAGTCACTCAGGACAAATGGGAAACCCCACAGGCTGTAAGATGATATATTGCCTGTGCTAGCTGTTAGTTGATTGGATGCTATAGGCTACATTATCCATATCCAGGCACCACACACTTTGTCAGTGATGCACTCAAATCTATATTCAGAAAACCCAGATAGATGGATAACCACTGTCATTTTTTATTCGACCTGTACGTTTTATGGCCATTTCTGGCCACATGGTATGGACGGAAATGGAAGCTCCCTATGGTACGTTTACCTCCAATTTCCATAGGTGTTGTTTGTTTTCTATCTTAAAGACCAAGAGAAATATGTGGAATTATAGTAGTTGTTCAACTACGCTCTGTAGCTTTAGTCCGTAAAATGAATTTTGGGGATATTTTATTCACTTTCTATGAAAGAATCACAGAATAGTGAGTGGTCAGCATAACACTGTTCTTGTGTTTTCTGTCTGAACAGCAAGATGTGGAGAAGTTCACAGACATTGAGAAGCTGTACCTCTATCTCAAGTTGCCCACTGGCTCCAGCGTTACCAGTGATAAAAGGTAGGCCTAATCATTCTGTTGAATTGTTTGGTGATCACTTCATGAGAACCAAATTTGTACTCCTTAAATTATTGTGTTTCTTATGTTAACGCAAATGTGCTGCTGTTGTGTGGTGATGTTTCTGACCGAACCACCAATGCTTATGAAGCTATAGGCCTAAATCACGTAAAGTGGTGAAGGTAGTCAGGAGGTTCCTGAGTTAATCCCACGCGTCTGCGGTCTCTATCCGCTCCTTAATGTATCTGAATCCACCGTAAGTCTCCTCGGATGAGATTGTCTGCCGAAAGACTCGTGAATAGTAATGTCTTAAAGACTAATTTAAGCACGGCGGTTATATAAGCGCCGGGTGCCGGGCGGTGTGACCTTGTCTTCTGTGCAGAGCTTTATCAATCAGTGACAAAAGCTCTGGTTTACAACAGTGAGCAGGCCATGGCGTCATCCAGCCGTACGCAGCAGATGCACGCGTTCCACTGGATCCGTAACCACTTGGAGGAGCACCCGGAGACTTCCCTCCCCAAACAGGAAGTCTACGATGAGTACAAGTAGGTGTTGGTGGCACAAACAGATTCAAAGCCACTTCCTGTTTATCGCCCACTTGCAAGTCATGATGACACTGCGGTGCAGTTGCAAGCCTTAGAAATACCCATTCCCTGTCGTTCACAGCAGTATGGAGGTAGTTTGAAGATACATTGAAGAGTTTAACTTGAATGTATTCATAGTCTGCTTTGATAAAAAAGGACAATCTAAAGGAGAGAATGGAAAATAGAAAAAACGTCCAAGAGCGAAGAGGCCTAATCTCTTTGAAATGCATTTTCATGACATTTTATCTGTGATCTGTAAAGGCCAGTTCATGGCCATAGTGTTAGTACTTTGCTAACATTACTGTGTGTATCTAAACTGTGATGAAGACACCTAAACATCACTCTAACCCCACACAAAGTCTTTCATTAGCTCAAATTAAAGCACATTACTAGCAAGCAATAGGCCTGCAGTAAAATCTGTTGTAGCGTAGTGAGGATAACATCTTTTTGCTCTTTCTCCCCGGCAAACAGAGTTGAATCCATTAGTGCCTTTAGTGTATCTCTCCTGTACATTTTCTGACGGCTAAGACAATATAAATAGATGCTAGCTGCTGGAATGGGACTCACTGCACGCCATGTGTTGGTAACATTAGAATGGAAAGTCTGAGACAGTGATTGAAATACTTTGGCGCTCTTATGCAACAAGTCCTTTTAACTCCACTAGCAAACAGAAAAAACAGCGGCCGCCAGAAATATTGGCGCCATGGACATGGCTAGTGAAGGCTTGACTGTATTTATCAACCACAAACTAATCGATTCAATTAAATAGACCATTCAGGTTGATTTGTTTTATCTGACTAGATCACCTAAGATAAATTATAAAATGTGTCTTTAATATCTCTCAGTAACAGCTTGTAGAGATAGGGTAAAAGCACAATATTTTAAATGTTATATCCTGCATAAGCCTAATGCAAATGTAACATCGCCTGGTAGACAGGAGGTCTGTGTACTGTACTATTACATTTCTTTGACTGCATGACATAGAAAACTAAAAGAAGAGACTAAAGGAGACTAAAATAGCATCATTGAGACGGCTCTGGTTTCAGGTTTATTTTCCTCTGCGTACTTCAGTACCGTGGGGTTATTTGTCTGTCGCTAACTCTGCTAGAGCTTCATCACAAAACAACGGGATTTACAAACCCATGGGGTGGCCTGTACAAAGCAGAGACTGAACATGAGCTCAAGTTGAACCCAACAGCAAAAGTGGTGTCATCACATAAAACTCAATCATATGATGATTGGTATTTAACTTGATCAGGAAGAAGTTCATTTTCGTTTATGATTCAGCAGCATGCATCTCATTGGGGCTCGGTGGACTTGTGTTGTGATCAAATTTCTGAAGCTACTGAACTTGATTTGATGAACGTGGATTTTCCGTCATCGTCCGCGGTCCGTAGACACCCTGACCACGCGGGCAGTCCGCCTTCAGACCCAGCGGTGACGTTGCCCGTTCTCTGTCGTTTAGGAGCTACTGTGACAACCTCAACTACCACCCGCTGAGTGCCGCGGACTTCGGGAAGATGATGAAGAACGTGTTTCCGAACATGAAGGCCCGACGGCTCGGCATGAGGGGCAAATCTAAATATCCTTTACGGGAACAGATTGTAACCGTCTGACCCCGATGTGGATTCTAGTCACAGACAACAGCTGTTGCAGTTCATAAAGAATCTAAAAATAGACGTGAAATGAAATCAAATAAAGTATCCCCCGCTCTGCCATGAGATTGATATTGCGGAACAGAGAAGCCAGGGGGGTTCGCTATTCTCTTGACCTTCACAAAGGTTGCTTTTTTATTTGGGTGGGGGGGGGAGGGGGTAACCTATTTATAGTCACCAATAATGTTACTATCTTGTTTATTGTACATATAATCTGGGTAATGGATCGTCATCCTTTTGACAATTGTCTCTATTTCCATTCAGAACCAAAAACTACAAAAATGTTGACCTCTGATTAATCCCAGAACATATGTTAAGTCCTAAATTATAAATTACAATTTACATATTGCATAAATTAGCATAAATTGAAATAATTAAGTATTAAGAGCAAGGCAAGTGAGCATAATTCTAATTCAAGTTAACGTGACAATTTGTCCAACACGAGCACACACGGTTTGGTTTATTACTGACCGCCGTCCGTCTTGTGACCCTCTAATACAGCCTGAAGAATGTTAGGTAGATGTATATACTAATATACGAAGGCATACCTTAACCTCTGCTCACATACTGCTATAGCGGGCTAAGGAAGAAAGCCCTGGTCAGCATGCCATCTTTGCCCACTCTTGAGTTACACAAAACAGGGAATTCAGTAAGTAGTTCATTTCTGAATATCCTATATTTATATATGATATGTTTATTTATTGTGTTCTGTTTTATGTTTGTAATGCACCCTGCCAAATACTGTATGTAAGCCCGATATATATGTGTGTGTTGTCTACTTCCAGTTTGAACTCTTGGATTCACCAGGTCCAATTTCCAACATTAAGGAGGAAGTGCGGTATGCTGCCTGCGGTCTTGTGTGTGAATGGGCCCAAAAGGTCCTCAGTCGTCCGTTCAATGCTGTGGAAGACCTCGCCCGCTTCTTACTGAATAGTCACTACATCAGCAACAAGTCTGTGGCAGCGCTCAGTATTATGGCAAGCACAGCAACAGGTAAGAGACCTCTTCGGTAGCCATTTCTTTGCCTTCCATGTGCTGTGTCCCTTGAATCCTGAAGAGAAATGCTGCCATCTGGTGGTCAGATCTTTGTACTAGTTTAGCTGAATGAAACCATGTGACCACGACTCTTATCCACTTTGGTGTTTGTAATTGTTGGTGTACAGGTAAAGGTTAACGTAAAAGTTAACTGAACACCAAACAGAGTCATTGTATTGTCATTGTATTGCATTGTATTGCAACTGATTGAACTGCACCTCTCCTCCTCCTCCTCCAGGGGCTAAGTCTCCACAGTCCACGTCAGCCTTTGTCCCGACCTCGGAGGCCAATTCGTTCCAGCCTCAGGTGACCACCCTGCCCTCGCCGTCCATCGACGCCAAGCAGCAGCTCCAGCGCAAGATCCATCGGAAGCAGCAGGAGCAGAAGCTCCACTCGCCCCTGCCCACGGAGGTGCAGGTCAAACGGGCCGATAGCAGCACCCCCATGGCCCACGCTCTGCTGTGCGCCAGCCCGGCCCATCCCTCACCACAGCCGGCGCTGGGCATCATGGTGGCGGCTGTGTCAAGCCCCATCACGGTAAATAACCACACTCTGCTGGACCCGCCCTTTAAAAGGACTGTGCAGCCAAGCCTTATCTTTCATTTTGCATTTGCTACTTTACATTTTCCTGACCTGACCTTTCCAGTGACTACCTGTCCAAATGTGTGCGTGTGTTGCTGGTTGTGAGCGACCACAAACAGACAGACGGACGGACAGACAGAAACTATAGGAATCTGAAAATGAGTCATAAATTCCCCATTTAATAAAAATAAGGAAATTTGCTTTGATTTGTACATCGCTGTTCAAAAAGTATCACTGTTTAGGGTCATGTGTGAAGTGTGTAGCCTCAAAGTGCATCCTGATCTCTGTATTCAGGCACAGAGAAGCCAAGCGCTGCTGTCCCCGAGTCCAGCGGGAGCCGCGGAGAACAAAATGGTGCCCATCAACGTCCAGGTGGTGACCCAGCCGGCTCAGCCCGTGAAACTGAGTCCCAGGGCCACGCTGCACAGCCCCATGTTGGAGCGCGCAGCACGCCAGCGCTATCCCCAGATCCTACCCAAGCCGTCGGCCGCCAGCGCCCCCGCGCTGCACTCGCCCTCGGCGGTGCTGCTGGCCAACAGCGGCCTCAAGGCCGTCCTCCCCGCTTGTCACGGCAGCCCGGTCAACCTGGTCAAGATGACGGCCGTGGCCCTCGCACACAACAGCGGCAACGCCGCTCCGCAGTACGGGATGGCGGAGGAGAACAGGGGAACCAGCCCCCAGAAGAGGAGCGGGTCGGCTGCCCCGTCGCTGGCGCCCACAGCCGGACCCGACCCGGCCGAGAACCCCCCCGCCGTCGACGTGGAGATGGAGGTTGAAGTGATTCACGAGAACAGCCAAACCCTAGATGCAGACAAATTGGCCTTGAATCCAGGAACGGTGGCTAATAGAGGGCACCCGAGGGCAGCCAGTGTGCCCATACCACAAACAAAAGGCTACCTGGGGCTAGAGGATAGATCTTATTGTAGAGCCGGCGTGACGTGCTCTCTGGGTACTATAACTGGAACCATTCTAGAAGGAGGCAATAATATTAACAATAACGAAAGCACTTTAAACACAATTGTTTCCGCCAGGAATACAAGTGACGTCTCTCATCCAAATGCAAACGTGTCCCCATCATTTCGAAGAAGCAGCGATGGATTATTATTCAAGGAAGGCCTCTTGTCTTCCACAACAAGCCCCAGAAAGCGTACAGGCCACAGTCCAGAATCTCACTACTCACCCCTCAAAAGAGTGTTCACCTCCAGGCCACCAGAAGGGGGCTCCGATGACTTCAAAGACGAGATCACGGCCATGACCAGCCAGCTGTCCACCACAGGTGTGCCGCTCAGACCCGAGAGTGCACCAGCCATCGGCAAGGCGATGATGAAAGGGAACTCTGCCGCGTCTCCTCAAGTCCTTGCTCTATCGAAAGCCCCCTTCAGAACAAGTGGTTTCCAGACGGTGGCCAAAACGCAGGGCATGATCGAAAGGAACAAAAGCGCTTGCGGTGTCATGGAAACTACTACCTCGTTTAGTCGTGGCGCACTAATACGACAACAACAACAACAGCAGCAGCAGCAGCAGCAGCAGCAGTACCAAATGACCAGCATGGAAGCCATATCGAACAGCCCAGACCTCCAAAGACAACCCCTTGCCTGCAACAACAATCCACCTCGCGCCAACGAGGGACTGAGCGGGCCGCACGTGGAGCAGCGGTATTGTCAGATCGACGCACCGGCTGACCACAAGCGAACCTCCACCCCGCTCAAGGAGCCCCTGTCTGCCGCGGGCCAGGCTCCGCCCCCCGGCCACCCTGCCGCGCACAGCGGCATGGGCTACTTCCTGATCAACGACGACGACGACGTCACCCAGGACAGCATCGTGGAGGAGCTCGTGCAGATGGAGGAGCAAATGAAACTCAACCTCCAGCAATTCGGCCCCTGCTCCGCGCCGTTCCCGCGGCAGCACACGCCGATGCAGGGCAGGGCGCCGTCGTCCAATCGGGCGGCGACTCCGTTTTACAACTCGCGCAACAGCAGCTGCACGCCGATTCAGACGCCGACCCCCAACCCCACACCTACCTCTGAGATAGTCGGAGGGGCGAAGGCCCTCATGAGAGAGAGCCCCTGCTCCCGCATGGCCCCTACCACCCCGGTGGACAGCGCGTTGGGCAGCAGTTGTCACACCCCGATTGGTACGCCCACCTCAAACTGCAGTGGCACTGCACAAGCTAGCCTCGTGGAGTGCAGGAACCCCTTCGCCTTTACTCCCATTAACTCCAGTATCACCGGCTACCATGACGGCAACACCATCTCTAGCAGCCCCGTCAAGCCCATGCAGAGGCCAATGGCCACTCACCCAGACAAGGCCAAGCTCGAGTGGATGAACGAGAGCTACAACAGCGGCAGTGAGAGCAACAATGGAATCGGAATCATCCCCAGCTACCAAGATCTGATTGAGGACCACTTCCAAAAGCCCCATGCATTCGCCATTCCAGGGCAAACCATCCACTCCCAGGGGAGGCAACACAGCAACCATTTCGGTCACCTGACTCCCATCTCCCCTGTGCAGCAGCAGGTGGCTAGCATGGCGAAGCGTGAAGGCTTCGCTGTGCCTGCCCCTCTCGACAACAAAGCCACCAGCTCCTCCGCAACAAATGCCGCATTCAGGTGCCGCAGCGTAAGTCCTGCCGTGCGCCAGCGAAACCTGAGTGGGAACACTGGCACCAACGTCCCCCCTGATCTGTCCCGGACCCTGGTCTCCCCCCAGTTTAACTCCCCCGTGGCCCCTGAGATGTTGAACATCTTTGCCAACAGCCAGCAGCAAAATATGACCGTGAACAGCATGGCCCAGAGGAGCCAGTCTGTGCCCGTTAACGTGATGATGCAAACGGAGGCACTTCCTTTACAGGGTCAACACCAGAACATCGGTAACATACTGCTGAACAAGATGGACTTAGACTGTGACACTGCAATGCGGGGTCTGGGCATGAATAATATGCCCTCCAACTACACAGCATGTATGAACCTTTCCCAGCTTCTGGAATCTGCCCCAACCGGCGCCAATCACCAGGCTTTGAGGCATTCTACTGCCAACAGTAACAGTGAATACCGTTTCCAAAAGCCGAATTACCTCACGCAAAGCACCACCAATGAACAAATGACGCTCTGTTCAGGGGGCGGCCCGGTCCCGTCAGCTGTCCCGAGGCAGTATCACCAGCAGGGCCAGTCCGCACGACTCGCGCCTCACCAGCAAGAGCAGCAGCAGCAGCAGCAGCAGCAGCAGCAGCAGCTGCTGGATTTTAACACAACTGTTAAAAAGCTAATCACTGACAACAGCCGCCTTAATTCTGGAAAAATGCTCTCAGAGCAAGTGTCAGAACTCGGTACCAGGGGGCAGGAATTCCCCGGGGAAATGGGAATGACACCTGATCTTTCCACTACCATCAGTGATCTGAACACTCTGGATACAAACCTTCTGTTTGATCCCAATCAGCAGCAAGGCCAGTATCAAGACGCTACGCCCGAAGACATCATGAATGACCCCCTGTTCCAACAAATCTGCAGCGAGACTGCAACTGCAAGTGGATTTGATTGGCTGGAAAGCAAGGATCATCCGACTGTCGGGTTAATGGGCTGAGCAATAAGACGAGTACGAGGAGTTTGGCTTTCACGTAACGTGCGATAGATTTTTTTTTTGTTCATGTCAAGGGTTTGTGCTCAATATTGAAGGCCTAAGATATGTCTTCGTCGTGAATTGTTTTAGTTTATTTATAGCTAAAACAATTAATTGCAACGTCTGCATGTGTTTGCAGATTTGTTTTTCGCGGTTTACTACTTCAAATTAGGCCCGTATCAATGCAAATGTGCATTATTAGTGTTACATCTTCATTGCTATTCTCTAATATTCTGTACCAGTAAGGATTTTACTATGGATTGAGCAGGAAGGTAAAGATTGTAATGCACTTCTTCCGCTCTACTGTGTAATTATAGCTACAGAAAAAAAAACAGGTGTTGATCATCTCTTCTTGCTTGGTGTTGCTTTTGACAGCAATGTAGTAATTAGTGCTATTACTGCTAAACCTGTTGTATATTTTGTATCAAAATTTGGAATCTCTGTGAATGGCGTAGGATCATAAGGATCGTATTTCAATGAGGCTAAGATTGAGCATATTAACATATCAAGACAAAACAACTGTGGCTGTGTTTGTGCAACCAGGATGCCTCCCATCACCTTGGTACCGATCAGAAAGGCTAATTTTGTTCCTATTTTATGGATTACCTGTCACCTATGGTTGCCTTTGTGAAGCTGGACAAGCTTATCTTTTAAACTAACAGCGCATTGTGTACACAGTACGAGACACTATTTACACTGGAAGGTTTTCTTAGTGTACAGATTGGTGAATTATAAAGTTGTACACTAAAGCTTCACTCACATGTGCAATTGAGGCTCACCTGCTGTTGTTGATGAGAAACGAATATAAAGAAAGTATTTAATTTGTGTACTTTACCCTCTAATGTGAATTATTGCACTTTATCGGGTAGGTCAAAAAATATTTTAAAATATTTAAAATTAAAAGTTGTTTCTTCTATCATAGAGGAAAAAACAGCCATTTACATTTAAAGAAAAAGCATGTGATTACATTGTGAGAACATGACAAGCATTAACTATGAAAACCTTTTCATAATTTAGCATTATTAATAATTCATCTACTTTGAGGGGGGGGCCCTTATTTGCAATGTGTTCCACACTTCTCAAAGAGACGTCTGAGTATTTGAGTCTGGCAAATGTGATCATCTCTGGCAAAACGTGTATTTACTCTTGCTGCCTTTTCTGAACTATGGATGGAACTTGTCATGTTTCATTTCACCATGCACTGCAATTTCCTTAAATCACGGACACTTCCTCACCAAAAACAACATGAATATGGGAACTTGTTTAAAGGGCTGAAAATATGTTTTCAATGTTTTTCAAAACCACTTCTATGGCAATTGTACTACTATTATTAGTAGTATAGGAGTATTCACTTTTTAAATTCAGACAATCAGTGATCTTTTTGCACTCACAGTTTATATTATCCCTGTGTCATTTACAGCTTCAGCGGTTTGTTGTGGTGCAGTTTGGACTTTCACACAACCAATGTGTTCTGCTTCATGTTTCTGTTGTGTAAATTCACACTTTATTGAGTGCAAACAGTATTTTGTATCATTTGTGTGTGTGTCATTTTTTTGTATTGTATAAACGTTTTGTTTTTAAAAACACATTGGTAAATTAACAGGAATTAAAAAACGCTGGAAAGTTTTTTTCTGTCCTGAAGCTTAATTAAAGTGTATCTTGTAAGCTTAGTTAGTGGTCAAATGATAATGCAATGCAAAATAATGCATACGTATGGATTTAATAGGAGGGTTTAAAAAGTTGAAATGCAAATGTGAAAATGACTTATTGGGATATTGTATGGCACTATGTTACGTGATATAATGGTGTTTTGTATTCTATAACACTGTGTGTGACTAACTCATGTTGTGAAGTCAAAGGCAAAGACAATGAGAGTATTTTGCAATGTTACTATTTGAGTGCATGTCTTTAACATACATTATTTGGTTAAAGCTAGGGTAGGCAATTCATCTTTTTTGTCATATTTGTTGAAATTCTCTTGACATCCCGACAGCAATAAATCAAATGTTCTAGGGGAAAAAAGGGAAAATAAAAATATCTGGTAACTGGTGGTTGCTGACCTGTCCAGTCATTTCATTTGGCTGGAATGCTTGAAGGGCATAGCTGTCTACCGACCCACCTACCTGTGCACACTCTGCCTGTGCACTCAACTGCGCATGACCGCAGTCTTCCACAAGTTTAGGCAGACCTGCTATGCTAAAGCTACTCATGTGTTTAGGGGGAGTGGCATGCAGGGAGGGTGAGATTTCTTTGGTTGGATACTTTCAAGCTAGCTTACTCTGACTGGTTTCTCCAACGTTGCCTACCCTTTCTTTAAGAGGACAGACTTTCAAAAAAAAATATGCATCTGAACTGGCAATTACGTTTGTTATCTTATTTGTTATCAAATAAGGATATTACTAATCTGTTTTTGTGAGTTTATAGGACTTTGTATACAAACTGGTGCTATTTCTAAGCTGTAGGCTTAGATCTGCTGTGATGTTTTCAGTTTTCAGTGTACAGGATTTGTTTTTTCAGCTGCTTCATTGGATGTGCTTATTAATACTGATTTCTACTGTGGTTTGTAAAAGCAATAAACTTTATAAACAAAGGAAGTCCTTGAAATGGATGTAAGCGGCATCATTTGTGTAATAAACATTAAGAGACAACTTAAGAGTTGTCTCTTAATGTTTTTACTGGTCAAACACCATAACAGTTTGACCAGTTATTACTGTTCAAACACAGTAATAACTGGTCAAAGTTATTACTTTGAGTTATTACTGGTCAAACACCATAACATAGTCACAGGCATACGATGCTAAAAAATAATTGTTTTGTCTCACTAAACAAAATCTCAGCATAAATGTGTTTTATGTGCATTTTTATCATTGCTATTGTGATTATTGTCTGACATGATATTAGCATTTTCTACACAAAAGTGCCAAAACATAAAAATGAATAATTTAACCAGGCTGTAATTTGGTGTGGCCTGGCTGATCATAATATCATGCTATCCATAATGTCGTGTGAGTTCCAGAAAGAGCTGAGGAATATATTGAATATTGATAAATCAATATAGGAAACAAATTTGTCGTGTGGAATTTCAGTTATTCAATATATGATCGATACATCCTCAGCTGTTTTACACTAAATTGACTGGTTAACAACACAACAGAATAATACAAGCTAGAATAAGGCCAAATATAGAAGTATTCAGGGAGGAAATATGGATATTTGACAATATTTAGCTCTAGTTCAGCCAACCACATGCTGTGTGCAATCACTTGAACCACTTGCAGCAACTGAAAATCCTTTAAAGTCCTGAAAATCCTTTAAAGTTAGCTATTGAAGATATATGCACAGTCACTTCAAGTGACTAATTTCTTTAGCGAATGTGTAAGATGAGAAGCAGTGAGTTTGCAGCTGGAAGACCAATGACTTCTTCATTATACATGCAAGTGCTTGGCACAATCAGACCCAGAACCTTCAGCTTGTGTTTCCACCAGATGGAAATACAAGCTAAAGGTTGTGCAATTCTGGAGCCGAATACGGCATTCCACATCTAGTCAGGAAGTTATCTGAACCACCCCCCTAAGTATGTATTCTCATGAATTAATCTGTGCATGTTTGTTCCTCTGCAAATCTAGATGTGTTTCCAGGCTCTCCTCAACACTCATATCCTCCCCAGCACTCCATGGTGTGATGATGTGTCCAACTACAATCCTAGTTTCCAGGGCAAAGTTTAGTTTTAACTAGGAGATAACGCCACGGCACCTCACACATCACATGCTCTTTGAGAAAGTTTCCTATCTATAGGGTAGTTCAAGGCCTTTGCAGGGTAATACATCGGACCCTTTAGTCCTGGGCCCATACACGCTACATGTGTTACTAATGTATGTCTGCAGGAGTGCTGGACAACTTTCCAATTGCTGTTCAAATAACTGCAGTTTCACAACACTGAGTGTGTGCAAAGGCAACCCCAGCGGATGACAAACAACCACCGTGACAGCAAAAAAAGTCATTATGTTGTTATTATGACAACAAATGGAAACGTGGACCTCCCGGTGACAGCACAGGAAACGTTTTCCCTTCTTTTTGAGGGGAGGTAACTCCCTTTCTCTCAATCACTTCTTATTTTTAGGCCTGCAAAGCCAATGCAGTTTAACCATATCAAATGATCCAGAGGCAATGTTGTGGTAAAAACCGAATCCCAGCAGAATGGGGGACCGGCGCGGGAGACGAGTGAGCGCTGAATGAAATCAACCGAGGTGATAGATTAACCCAAAGATTAAAGATTAAACCAAAAGATCAATTTCTATATTCAGTTGGTAACAAGTGAACAGGCACAGTTCAACAGCGAGCTTGATACAGGTTTCTCAGAAATGTGCCCCAAGTATTAAAGGGCATTTAGCAGACACTTTTGTCCAAAGCGACTTACTTCAGTACAGGTGTGGGGTTTGACATGTGGAATCGAACCGCCGACCCTATGGTTAGTGGACGACCGGTTCTGTCCACCCGCTCTCTCCACTGAGCTACTGCCGCCCAGTATTGTTGACAGGCGCCTTTTTATAGGGTAAGGTAAACAACTCTGAAGGTACAGATGACCCAGGCAGGGACATTGAAATACTTAAGATAAGGATAGACACCACCTCTTACCAAGACAGGGACATTGAAATACTTAAAATAAGGACAGACACCGCCACTTTCTTTCCCACTCTTTCAGACGAAACACTCGCTCCCAAAGCCTTGAGATCTTCCGTGGCCCAAACAGACAGGGAGTGTTGGTCAAATGTGAGGCCCACCACTTAGGCTGTACCCAGGTATTCACGCATAAGGTAAACAAGTACATAAATCATGCATCAACAGATAGAGAAAAACAGCTACATAAATCAGATAACTTGCATGTAGTATAAGTGCTCAAAAAGTATGAGTGCTCACAAGAATACCAAGCAGAAAAAGGCCTGTGGGTTCATTTACCATCATAGCAATCAAAGTGTTGTCCCAGATTTGACCTTTAGATACTGTATTTCACTGTTCCGGCATGTGGTTTGCCCAGCACATCCAGAGAAGTCAGTCCTCAACTCTGCATATTCAAGGAAATACAGTGAAGACTGGATGATGACAAAACAGTCCACTGTCACAAGGGAATGATCTAAGAAAATAGTGTAGTGCATAGTGCAGAAAGAATAGCAGCAGGCAATAGAACAGTTTATCTTTCATCTTTCATTTTTGACAAGACCACTATTTGTAGCTTTTAGTTTATTTCACACTTGATCAACATCAATGAAGTAGGAAGGTTGGAGCCATATCACAAGAACATGTTTACTACATGTGTACATGCGGATAGATAGATACTTTATTGATCCCCATGGGGAAATTCAAAGGTAGGAGCAACTCTTTGCCAGCATCTCCTAAAGCATACAAACACAAACAGGAAATCATTATGGGGGAAATACGTATTTTCCATTACTTAACTCAGAAACACATTAGGGTTACTCTATTCCAAGGGAAGGATTATTGCGTTTGTTATCAACTGGCGCGGGTCAGCTTTGGGGAGGAGGAGGAGGAAGAGGAGGAGGAGGAGGCGGCGGCGGAGGAGAAGGAGGAGGAGGCAAAGGAGGTGGAGGGTGATGGCGAGAATGAGTGACGACACAACTAAATTAAAGTTGTTTGTCAAATCGTTGCCAGACTCCTGCCACACTTCTCACGGTCTACCGTGACACCCTAACTCTGGCGTGTATGAGGAGTACCTAAGAGTTCAACACCAGCACCGCCGTGTTGAGGAAGTGGAGGACATGGCCGTGCACACCCCGGAGATCCGAGGACTTCAGACGGACGAGGTGAGTTGAAAACACAGCTAGTTGAGTCCCGCGTTGGACACGGGAGTGGATCTCCGTCATTCAGAGCCCACTCTTCTCGGTAGCCTCGGTCACGTCGCCCGGACGCCATTATCGACGATCAAACTTCAACTATGTCTCGCTAGTCGGCCTCAAAACAATACTCTCACCGTATCGATCACGAGACCGAACACAGTGGCCTGTGTATCCCGTAGCTTACCCACCATAGCTAATCCCTTGTCGCCCAGCCGTAACCCTCGATAAGACCACCGCCGAGTGGAGCGCTAAGTTACCGCACTCCGGAGCGCCTCCAGCGGGCTGCTCGTCAGCTGTCGATCGGCGGCGGAGCGCCTCCAGCGGGCTGATCGTCAGCTGTCGATCGGTGGCGTGGGAGTGGAGGCCTCAGTGTTCACTACGGTCACTCCCTTCGGATGAAGCACCAACGTGGTGTTCACTCCGTTCACTCTACCCAGTCGAAGCCCTAACGGAGGGTTCACTCCCTCCAGACGAAGCCCTAGCGTAGTTTTCGCTGCTCTCCCTCCCTCAGCTGAAGCCCTAACGCAGTGTTCACTACGCAGTGTTCACTCCGGTCACTCCCCAGCTGAAGACGTGTGTTGTCAGTGTGTGCCACACATGTCCTTTAACCAACCAGAATTTCAAGGCACACCAACATGAAGCCGTAGGGGTGCATTTGCAGAAGTGTCCCACGTAATGCAATAGGTATGAAACACCTGTCAACAATGTGGAATGGACAGAAGAGTACTGGGCCAATCTGGAATAATTAGTAGTGAATGAAACGACTGCTGATTTGTAAATGCTCATGTGAATAGGAACAATGGTTGAATATGTGATTTGCCGAGCCTCGCCACACTGGATGGGAGTATCCTCATTCCTTAAAGCTAGCAAATAAATTGTCTGGATGTCTGGGTTTGGTGTACACTTGTACCGATGCATTTCTTTTTATTTATCATTTCAGGAGGACTCTAGGATCCTGAGAGTTAAAGTCATAGCTGGGATTGGGCTGGCCAAAAAAGATATACTTGGAGCCAGGTAAGTTATAGATTAGAAAAATAAATAGGCCTAGAAGGATTCTAAGGATTCTACGTGACACAACCTATGTTGTGTCACATGTTCCTGGGGAGTTTACATGTTCATTTTACTGACAACATGTATGTTATAATGTCTTATTATCCGATGTATTACAACCAAGTAATCACATTCAGCCTCACGTGAAGGCAGCGTTTATGTAGAGCGCTTTTTGAATACCTGTTTTCTGTGCTCTTTACAGTGATCCCTATACAAAAATATCACTCTATGACCCTGTCAACGGTGAGCTGACAAGTCTTCAAACAAAAACTATAAAGAAGGTAGGTTAAACATTCATTTAGAATTTATGGTCATATTCTTATTGGCGGTCAAGTTATAATCAACTTGTGTTTCTTTTTTCCCCTCCTAAGACATTGCACCCAAAATGGAATGAAGAGTTCTATTTCAGAGTAAGTTGGAACATATACACCCAATGTGTAAATAAATAAGTAACTTATATTTTCACACCCAGTAGCATTGGCAGAATTCTGGTGGTAAAGGTACAAGGCCAAATATTTGTGTCCGATGCGCTGGTCAAATAATGACGTAGTCGATATAAACGGAGTGCTCACACATCATGTCGTCGATTTGTCAACTAAAGACTAAGAATAACCATCAATGAAGAGCAAGCATTGTGATGAATTTAGCCACTCGGACCGGCATAGCCGTGATCAAGCTGCACTATTACCCGTCCGAGTGGAGCATGTAGCGCTCAGCAGGTGCTCCTGATTGGCTGTGATTACCTCCCTTTCGACTGGTCAGCGTAATTCCTACATCTCAGAAATGATGACGACAGTGAGTGTATCACGTAATAGATTGGAAATATTCCATTATTTCTCTACCCAGAAATGATTGTGGGCGAAGTGTGTGTGTGTGTGCCAAGGCCCATTGGGCTGCATCCTGCTATTACAGTATACCAACTAATGGGACCCTTCCAAAGTATCCATTAGTCATGTCTGTTTATCCTCTCTCATTTGTTACTAAGTGCAAAAATATTATATAATTTATATTCCCTGGTGTAGGTTTTCACCAGGAACTGTTGGTTTTCCCGTCTTTTTTTTTTAATGCAAAATCAAAATAATTATTTGTTGATCAATTCCCCTCATGTAGATGTGGAAAACACCTTTGACTGGGAGCCATTCAGTGGTCAGTATTGACTTGTGTGTTATTTTGCAGGTTCATCCCAGGAAGCACAGATTGCTGTTGGAAGTGTTTGATGAAAATCGTCTGGTAAGCCTTTATGCTATAAGATACATGTCATATCATTGGATGTCCCAACAGAAGATGCATTGAGCAAGCCTTTTTTGAAGTTTGTTGTTACAAAATCAATGCTTAGCCGTGTTCCTAACTGCACTGACACTGTCCGCAATGGCATCTGCTATGAAAAGGGCTATGATTTTAAATAGGGTCTGATGTGGTAGGAGTTATTCAACTCCATAGACCACAGGCAATGTCTGTTTACTTATGGAGTGTATTAATATCTTCCTTCTGAATTACAAACAAACAAAAAAGGGACCTAACCTTGCTTGAACTCAAAAGCACCACAGGGTAGTGGGATGCCACAGTTTACAGAGTTTACACAACGAGTCAAATGAAAACATGATAAATGAATGTGAGGTTCTTTTCCAGAAAGGGCAGATGAAATATGGAATAGTGTTGGGCTAATCTTCATGTATATGTTCCTATAGTAGTTTATAGTCTTTCACTGACAACAACAATAATATTGTTGTTATTGTAAGTAACATCTATTGCATGATAATTGGATGACTTGTGAATGCTGTAGCACTCCCTCAGCTAAAGATTTTGTTCTCTTGTGTTCACATTAGCAAAGCCGCATTAAAAGCAATGGCGACCTTTCCATTGTATAACGGCTCCTATGAAAGTCAAGGCTCAAATAGTCGTGTGGTGGTTGTCTCAGATTTCAGCAAATACAGGCTGTATCTGTGTACTGTATGTGTGTGTGACATTGTTTATGTGACCCTGAAAGCTACAACCACCCTTATTATTGCTTGACATATTTGATGTTGTTGGAAACGTTTAACACCTTGTCGTAGGGTACTTTAAATATGGGCAAAGCTAAACCACATGCTAATAGTCAACTGTTTATCTTTGCTCAGTTCAAACAATCAGGGTTCAAATTTCAGAGTAGCATTAGAAGGTTAATAATTGTCATTGATTGATTGTTGTGTTATTGGACTTCCACTATTATTGTATCCGATCAGGGCAGTTAATCAAACTGATTAAATATGTAATGCATTTACCTCGGAATGCAATTAACATTATCGTATTCCTTTTTATTGTACAAGTTTAGCAGTGAAGTATGGATTATTTTGATGGGCATCTATCTATTGCTATTAATGACAGAGTGATACGTATTGTCTTCAATCGCTTAAGTGGCTAGAAGAATATGTTTTATAGCCTTTTTCATTTACAATTCTGAGTAATGTCCTGATAAACAGGAGAATAAATATGGGTGTCAGTCAGTCACCAATTTGCTTTGACATAAAATTTCATTGGGTCAATATTTGCGTGGATCCATTATCTTTAAATGTATGATCTGTATATTTTTAAAAGCTTATGATAAAGTATGCTTGATGCATGTAATGTCATAGGGACAAAAGTAATATTTATTCAGTTATGCTAATATCGCACATCCAATAGTCCAATACAACGTAAAAAAAGAATAGAATGCCCACCCCCCAAAAATAGGGGGTGGGCATTTCCACCAGGAAGGGTTTGTGAGTCATCTACATTTCCTGGTTGAACCACTTATCACACATGAATCTGACCTGGTTGAAGGCCAACAGCAACGTCCTGAAATAGCCCGGCCTCACACACAAAACAACACGCTACACCTAAAAGAAGTGGCTGGCTAACGAGAGCGGCGTGGAGCTTGAAACCAGAACTGACTGTTACATCAGGTGTCACATCACAGGTGACACGGCTTATCACGTTATCTCTCGCAGCAGCCGACATCCTGGGCTGTGTTCGTGTCGTGGCTTCTGTGCGATCCAAAGTATCACGTGTCCTTTGGTACTGTACGTGATGTTTATGGTCCAGTTCGTGAAACGGAAGGCAGCGCTTTCTGGAATTGTGGAAGCGCTCTGTGGCTGAATACATGCCAGGATTTTGCGGTTTTGTGAAAAGTATCAATGGTGTTAATCAATCAATGGTGGTAATCAATGGTGGTAATTAATGGTGGTATGCTGGTAATTAATTATTAATATAAGTATAAAGGTGATTAGTATTATTATTACAGTTATTAAGGTTACTGAATTCCCAGTTTGATATAGAATTATGTTGAAAGTCATTCCCCTTGATTTCCTGTAACTTAATACCAGTGGGTAAAAATATTTGTGGAGGCACGAAGGAGAGGAAACATTAGAAGCATAGCTGCAGTCGGTGGGATGTTGAGTTTTGAGTGGTCTGTGGCAGACGTTAGCAGTTCACCAGAGAGCGTCAGTCTGAGATGCACAGAGGAAGACCACTCGGTTGTTTGTGAGCAAGAGTGCGGCTGTCGAGAAAGGCAGAGTGAGAGATTATACTGGACTGGCAAGCGTTCAAGAGGAACAGTTGCAACAAGACTCGGGCTTGCCTTTGGTGCAAGTCTGTAGTTGGAGCTGTGTGCTGTTGGAGATTCAGTGTAACCACTTTGTTGCCATGTGCAGTTGAGTGTCCGACCAGAAGGACCTCTGGAACTACTTCAGCATAAAGGCTTCGTGTAGGTTTTTTTTTCCTTTCGTAAACACAACTGACTGGCCTTAACTGGAACTTGATGTGTCGGATTGCGCTCATGAGAATGATTGTACTCCCAGAGCAGAAGTCGAAAAACTTTGTTTGCCTCTCTGTTGTTTTTCACTAGCATGTTTATCATGCCATGTTTGCCGCTGTCGCAGGCGTCAGAGAGTTAAACTGATGGCACGCAGGCTCCGCATGCAGTTTGCGTCGAGGAGAAGCCACACAGACCCTCTGTCGGAGACCCTGAGTAGCCATGGCACGGAGCGGGAAGCTGGCGTGGTGGCTTGCGCCCCCGCAGAGAGCCTAGCGCACAGTTCGGTCCACGTGAAGGTTGCCCCCCTGTCATCGGATTACAGGAATCCTCACCGTTACTCCTCAGTCTTCATACCCAAGTGCAACACTGGAGGATGTAACAAGAAGAGCACCCTGCAGATCTCCCTCCACCACTCCGGTAGGCTCGGCGGGGAACTGGAGGGCGGCGTGGAAGATGCGGAGCCGACGGGCGGTGAGGCGGGAGCAGGCAGCAGCTCTGATGGAAGCTCATGTAGTAGCAGCATGGCCAGCGACGCCGGCTACTGCAGCAGCACCAATATATTTGAACCCGAAGCCTCAGAGCATCTCAGAGCCGGCCAGGAGAAGGGCTTACTCTGCCGCAAGCACAAGGTCCCCCTGAGGCGGTGCTCCTCGCTGGTCATATTCCCCAGGAGCCCCTGTAACACGCCGCCCTCCTCGCCCGTGATGCCCGCGGCCGCGCCGGCCCCCCTCGCCACACAGGGCTCTCTCGCTCAGCCGTGTGGGCTGAGGAGCGGCAACGAGTCCTCGCACGAGAGCCACGAGGTCGGCTGCAAGATGTCCGGCTCCACGTCAGTCAATGGCCTCCGGCTCTCCAAGAGTGGCTGTTCGCCCGGCGAGTTCCGCGACGCCAAACATATGGTGCAGTTTAACCTTCCCTTAACGGACGAGCCAAAGTGCAGAAAGGAGGACGTGTGCGAAGCGCTGGATCATCCTTCTATATTAGACCTGCCAAATCGGCACTCCAGCAGCGTGCTGCTGCACTTTGCCAACCAGAGACCAGCGATGCCCGGAAAGGGAGCCATGACCAGGACTCGAGTCAACGTGGAATACCCTCCCGCTCCTTACCCACTCTTTAAGCCCGGGTGTGAACACGGCCAGCGTAAACTCTATCGCAGTACCTCGACTTGTTTGCCCCCTTCGGCTAAGTTGTTGGAAAAGAATCCGAAAGTGGCTGCGAGGGAAAGGGAACAGGAACCAGCTCAGGAAAACCAATGGCAGCGTACCATGCAGAGGAGCTTTTCCTTGGAAGTGCCCTACACTGGAAAGCCGCCTGGTTCTTGTGCACAACATGTGCACATTCATTTATCTCCTTGCCCTGGGGCTAGGGTGACCACTTCTGTAACTGATATAAAGCCTGGTCACAAAACGGATCATATTGTTAACAGCCCAGATCAAAACATTAAGGTGAGTGGGATGTTTCTGCCTCGAGTTATCTGTTGCCATCTACTCTAAAGCGGCACGACCTCTAAATCATATACAGATATTAATAGCTATGTTCAGTTGGGCTGATATTGTTCCGAATTGGTTCCAATTAAAATTAACAATATGGGAGATACCAAATATTAGACGATCATTTTAAGGTTAATGATTAGGCTTTTTAGATCTGAAAAAAAAACTATAAAAATTTAAACAATATGTAGATACTATATTTTTGTTATAGTTATACATATTGTTTAAATCCCTGTTTTAAAAGTTAACAAGTTGAATTCACCAGATAGAAATGAAGCCAGATGAACACAGATAAGCTGGCAATTGTTGGAGCAAGTGGCTGGCTTCTTGTTAATAAACTATTTAAAATGAAAATGCAATGTAGGGCTGTAACAGAAAAAGCTGTTGTCCCAATTCTACTATCACCAGCTCTGTTTACGTCTGTCTTCCTCGCTGGGCCCACAACAAACCATCATAAGTTGATTAAGTGACATAATTAACTAACTCTAGGTGGACAGTGGACAAACATTCAAAACTGTTGCGATGGTTATTTTACACACTGGTTTCAAAATCAATTAAAGAAAGACAATCAGTCACATGACAACACAAAGCCAATATTGTTTTCATTTGCCTGTAACATGTCTATACAGCGGCTTATATTCAGAGAAGTTATTCATTTGTATTATTCTGTTAACGCTCTGAGTAATCACCCTAAGTATTTACCAGGGCTATTTATAGACGTGGAGACAGCAGTGGTCCCTCCAGATATAAATAACACTGTCTCTGAAATATTCCCCCTGACTCCATGGAGTCTGGTAGACTATAGCAGGGCCCAGTGCTGGGGATTCAAATTTAACAGTGTCATACTAGAGCAGTAGCCATGCCAAGCCAGCCATCTGTGGAGCTGAGGGCAGAGCAGGGGGGTGTGGGGGGGGGGGGTCTTATCCCTTCCCAGTAAGACAGTGTGGTGTCTGGCCTACCCTGTGGGTGCCCCATGCTAGGCAGTGTTTGTTAAGACTCCGATGACCACCTCTGCTTCCCTGCCCCCCGTCCTGTACTTAGCAGGTTGTCAAGAAAGACGGTGCCCTCACTAGGAATGAGCCCTGACTCTCTGGAGGTCCGAATGGGGCTGATTTGTCTGATCGCTGTGTTGTTATCATGTCAACCGTTCTCCAGGTGGTGCCATTTACGATCACGTGGTTATTAACTTACAGGCACAGCCATAACTGATCACATCAGAGATAATACCTCGTCAGAATCACTGATATATTGCCAAATCACCGCCAATTTGCAGAAACCGCTTGTACAAAAGACCTTATAGAGGCTCTTAATGTGCCATACCTGTCCATAGTCGATGTTGACCAACTCTACAAAGCGCCAATATTAACTAACGTCGGAAAAAGGTCTTTGTATTCCAACTGCTGAGGCTGTGATTGTGGCTAAATTATGTTTTTATATTTTACTTTTTTTTTTTTTTATCACTGCTATTGTGTTGTAAGACGGATTGCTAAATCCTTATCACAAAGTCAAGGCATGGTTCTTTGCACAGCCCTTTATCAGTCATTCAATCGGAGATTGTGTTTGTTTTATCAATTTTACAGGCACCACTAACTCGTGTATCATTTTCCACCCATAACAATGTAGACTATGAAATGTAGCAATGGGAATGAGAAAATGTTCTGCAAAAAAAAGGTAAACACTAAAAACCCCATATCTTTGTTTGAGAAAACGATCTCTGGCCAACTAAGGGGGGTGACCTACAATTTCTCCAAGTCTCTGCAGTTCTCTGCATGCTTTGGATTTGAGGCAAGGAGACACCAGTCCATAGCCGGCCTGACGCGGGGTAACCAGAAACCAATGCTTGCTTAGTAGAAAAGGAAAACTCTGTAAATACAACACCTAATCCCGGAATCAAATCCAGGCCCAGCTCCTCATTTCCATGAAGTCGACTCTTCCAAAATGTTGTATATTGTGGCAAAGTTTTGTACCACAGCGCCAAAGTCACCTAGATAGACATTGATAAGAGCTGATGTTCAGCACATAATTGTAGGTAAACAACTATGTTGCTGGGGACTTTTAGCTTTATTCCCTATATGTGAAAACAATGATGTCTTGAGGACTAAAGCTTATTTTAACTTCACACACCTCTCACTAGAGTCAAAAAGCACCATTGACATTTTATACAAATGCTGAGAAACAATAAACAAACGCATGTCTAAACACCAACGACTCAGCGTGGCCCAGATAGATAGATAGCCCATCGTAATGTCAGAGTTCATGTTCAAAGCTTTCCCTGGCTCCTAGCTTACAGTGCTAGTAGCCTTAGCACAGGAGCCGGCTAACATGTCGCCAGTAGAGCACAACAAGCTGAGGGCAACAGAGATCATGGTAGTAGGACCAAGGGTGGTAACAACAAGTGGCTGTCACGGTTGTCATCACCCAGAAACGCATACTGACTCATAGGGACCCGAGTACGTAGCAACAGCTGTTTATACTGGAAAACCAAATGGGTATGTTCGAGCGTTAATATGTTGTGACCTTTCTCTTCAGACAAAACATAGACAATGGAGGTCAAGGGAGATGCAGTCAGAAAAGCATTGCTCTTAGGCACTTTAACATGGACAGGGCTTCCCTTGGTCCTACCAGAGGAAGGACAGTGGTAAGGACAGTGAACATTAGTCTATGTTATCTACACTTGCTCCTGTAAACATCACATGCTCTTTGTCAGTTCCTCTGACAACAAAAAAAAAGCTGCCAGTCACTAACAAGTCAGCTTGTCTGCTTTTGTGTTTGCCGAGGTCAAGATTGTAAAGGTTCAGAGCCGGGGTAACTCACGGCCGCTCACACCAAAATAACTGGACTGATGCTATTGTTATGTATTGCACATTACTTACGGCTGAGTAACTGATTAAACCCATCCAGCGTCGTCATGTGAGGGGTGAGTGTGTCGGTGTGATTATAACGTGTGCGTCATGCCCTCCTCGCCCTCTTTCCGCGCAGACACGTGATGACTTCCTGGGCCAGGTGGACATCCCTTTACAACAAATACCGGTAGGCCTCGCCCCTTGAAACACGGCGGCGTCTGTATTTATGTTTTGGGGAAATCTGCTTTACCTTGAAACATGTCAACATCTTTTGCTTGTTCTGCTTCACTGTGCCTGGTTTTGGAAATACAGTCACTTGTTTTTTCTTTCTGTAAATTCTATAGTGTGTTTATATTTGGATAGCAACGGTTTATACAGCTTTTTTTTTTTACGCGCTTTCTTGTGCATACAGGTGTGTAGGTATAGAAAATAAAGTGGTTTTATTTTCGTTTTTTTTACTTTTCCAGGTGGAAAATCCCAATGAGGAGAGGCCGTACACGTCTAAGGACTTTCTGCTTCATCCAAGGAGGTTTCTCCTTTTTGTTTTTCTTCTCACAGTCCTTGTTTATCATGTTAATGTCTCACACATATTAGTTTGCGCTGTCATAATGATAGCAACTTTAAAAGTATATCTTCTGTCTTCATAACGTTCCTGCAGCCACAAGTCCAGGGTGAAGGGTCACCTGCGTTTGAAGATGACCTACTTACCCAGGACTACTGGCTCCGAGGAGGAGAACACGGATCAACCTGAGAACATGGATGTAAGGCTTACCTCATCACCCGCCTATCTAATCACCTACCTAACCAGCTAGCTAACTAGCTAGCTAACTACCTACTCCCTCCCCTGCAATCCTAACCCTATCCCTGGCCTTTGCCTCCTCTTCTAGCGGCTCTGGATAACTCTGTTTTAATTGTTGTAAAAACAGAAAGAATTGTCCTTATTACAACAATTAAATGCTATTTCTTTGTGTATGCCTCGATTTATGTATTTATTCACTGTCATATACTTCTATACTGTCTTTTACTTCTTTACTGTTTTTCCTTTCCCTTTACCATTTCACCATTCAACTGGAGTATTTGTAACGAAAGCAATTTCCCTCAGAGATTATTGAAGTACTTCTGTCTGTCTGTTTGTCTGTCTGTCAGAAGCTAGGATGTTCGGCTCCCAGCCTAAAGGCACTGGGTTCAAGTCCCAACCTCCCTACCTGTATGCATCCAAGATTGCCTAACCTCTACCTGATCCATAATAATCCTGTATTTCAGCTAACTGTTCTAAAAGCTTCTCCCAAGTCTCCCAGACTGAATAGAAATGATCTTTGGTTGTTTTATTACGTACTCGTTTGCTTTGGGCTAAACCTTCATGTAGCGGCATATCATTTCCCACCAAACTCCCTGTGAAGCAGCCAGACTTGTTCGACCAGAAAGCATGATTTTAACTGCAAATCAAGGCTGGTGTATTCTAGTCGTTAGAATAAAATCAGAACCCGGTTCATAGACATGATAATAAAATAATTTCATGTTATTTTTACGTGTTACTTCAAACACCAAGGAGAGGATCCTAAAGTCAAAGAACCTGTAAAAGCAAATGTCTATACTAGTTATAGTTCACTGCACGGCCTCCAGCTGTGCAGGGTTATGGATGGATGAGTCACATGTAATTGGTCGTCTACTCATGCTGCAGCCTGGCTGGGAGTTCCTCGAGGGCCAGGACATGTCGGGGGCTGGGCACCAGCACCCCGTACCCGCCATGCCCTCTGGCTGGGAGGAGCGGCAGGACAACCTCGGGAGAACCTACTACGTGAACCATGAGACCAGAACCACACAGTGGCTCAGGCCTACCGCACAGTAAGCCCTCGCTCCTTGTCCGGGTCCAAACCCAACGGCCTGCTGTGTCCGCCTTTAGTTTGGGAATTCATGTCATGTTTTGTGTGTGTGTGTGTGTGTGTGTGTGTGCGCGTGTGCGTGTGTGTGTGTGTGCGTGTGTGTGTGTGTGCGTGTGTGTGCGTGTGTGTGTGCATGCTCTATGGACAGGGACAATGAGGTGGACACACAGCGGAGACAAGACATCAACATGGTGGCCCAACATGCCTTCACAGCCCGGAGACAAATTTCTGACCATGAGGAGAACGACAGGCGAGAGTCTCCTGAAGTGAGTCTGACTGCATTCACCTGTAACCACCTTGCAGAGTTTAGTCAACACCCTCTCATACTCAATAGATATAATTCTGAAGCGACTTAAACCGTACGACCTGTCGCGCTGTGAAGGCTACAAAGGGGCTAACGTTCACCTCAATGTCTCCCCCAGAGCTGGGAGGTCATACCGGACGACGAGTCCCCCCTGTCCCACAGCACGGGCCACTATTCCCGGCCGCCCTCGCACCCGGCGCTGGACTTCCACCCTGCCTGCGAGGAGCTCTCCCAGCTGCAGATCTGTGGAGCCCCGCGCAGCGAGCGCCGCACCTCCCAGACGGTACGAGCAGCGAGGCGGTGTTCTAAGTGATCTCCGCACCTGTCCTGGCCTTAACGCTAACGGCCTGGCAATGTGTCTCAAACAGGATCACCCCGGTAACTCCAGCCATTCCAGTCGCAGAGCTAGCGCCCCGGCTTTGTCAACGGAGTATCCAGCCAACCCCGGGGTGGGTGCGCGACCGTCGTCGTCACTGTGTTCTTGGCTCTCAGATCCTTCTCCTGAGCAGCGATCCTGTGTAGTAACCGTTGCTCCAGAAAGGTGTTCTGGTTCGTGTTGAGCTTTTGATGGTCCTTGTCATTCCCTGCGGTGTTTGGGGGAAGGAAGTGTTGCCAGTGGCGGCTTCTATGTCTGGGGACGGTGTTTCCTCACCTCTTGTTGCGTGTCCTCCCTCAGCCGTCCACCAGGGGGACTCTGTTTTTCCCCTTGACACCTTGTCTGGTCGGCCGTCCGGTCCTGGCCTTCTGCCTGTCCTGTTGGGCTTCGTACTTTGTGTCTTTTAGGGCTTTGATGCATTTGTGTTGAGTATGCCTGCGATTGGGGTCTCATCCTAGTCCAAGCCTGTGAACTCCAGGGTTACTGCAGTAGTGAGGGATTGTGAACCCTCATGTCGCTGCCCCACAGCTGCTGCCCAGCTTCCCGGGGCTGCCGGCGGGATGGGAGGAGAAGCAGGACAACAGGGGCCGCCGCTACTTTGTCAACCACAAGAGCAGAGTCACCACCTGGACCCGGCCACTGGTGCAGGTGGGGGGCGCTGTGCGGCTCTGGCCCTCAACTTTTGGCTTTTTATCCTTTCAGCTTTTTATCCTATCCTTAGGTGATAATAATTCCTCTTGTGTGGTCAAAAAAATCTGAAAACATTTCCAGGTGACATCTGAGGCAGCAGCACAGAATGCCTTGCCCCAGAGCTCCTCAACAGGGCAGCCCCCCATGGCCCCAGAGGGCTCCCCCCTCAACTCACCAGGGCCAGAGAGACCCATGAAGTGTGGCTTCATGCCTGCGGGCTGGGAGGTCCGAAGCGCCCCCAACGGAAGACCCTTCTTCATCGACCACAACACTAAGACTACGACCTGGGTGAGAGAGTATAACATTATGATGAAACTATACTCAACACTAAGACTACGACCTGGGTGAGAGAGTATAACATTATGATGAAACTATACTCAACACTAAGACTACGACCTGGGTGAGAGAGTATAACATTATGATGAAACTATACTCAACACTAAGACTACGACCTGGGTGAGAGAGTATAACATTATGATGAAACTGTACTCAACACTAAGACTACGACCTGGGTGAGAGAGTATAACATTATGATGAAACTATACTCAACACTAAGACTACGACCTGGGTGAGAGAGTACAACATTATGATGAAACTATACTCCACACTAAGACTACGACCTGGGTGAGAGAGTATAACATAGACTCTTATGATAAAAATATCATCGACACAAATTCAACGAAAACAACCTCAGATTTTCTTATAAAACCATGAAGCTTTAGTTTTTAAGAGTCCTGCTATTGCTCTATACAAATACACATATACGAAGACGGTTTAAAATTATGTTCTGGTCTCTGTAATATGAACTTTGTTTAAAATAGAAAATTAGCCTACGGTCCACCTATGAGGACCTTTGCTGGGGCAGTCTGGTGCCGTTGTAAGTTGTGAGGAGACAGACATAGTACCATCTCAGCCCTGCGAGGTCAGGCCAGGCAATATCTCACTCACTGGGCCGTCCATACAGCCATTTCCTGTTTGATTGACGGGTGTCATCGTGTGTTTCATGCAGGAGGATCCCCGGCTTAAGATTCCTGTGCAGATGAGGAGGAGAGCTTCACTTGATCCAGCAGATCTGGGCCCCATGCCGGTCTGTCTGTTCTAGATCATGTTTCCTGAGGAGAAATCACTTGGGACAGCATATTTTGGGAACTATGGATCCCAGGGCCCAAAAAGGGATCACATGATTTGATTGACGTATATAGTTCCAACACATAGAGTGATACAATTGTGATTTTTTTTGTTTTCCAGCCTGGTTGGGAAGAGAGGGTCCATAGCGATGGGAGAATATTCTACATTGATCACAGTAAGACATCTGCCCCAACTGAAATAAATAAATGAGTATAAATTAAATGTGATTAATAGATGTATATATTCCTTTGGGATTGATTAATGACAGTTAGTATGGACATTGGGACTAAGATAATGTGGGGTTTTCCAGACACAAGGACCACACAATGGGACGACCCCAGGTTACAGAGCTCCGCCATAACAGGACCAGTAAGTACCGATGACGTCGGTGAAACATCCGGTATCTATAAATAAACGGTATTGATCAAACGCAGCAGGTCAGGAAGGTGTGATTGATGTCCGGTAACGAGAGCCCGTGTTCCCCCCGCCCGCAGGCCGTGCCTTACTCCAGGGATTACAAGCAGAAGTACGAGTACTTCCGCAAAAAGCTGAAG
>OMKQ01054133.1:6310-46685 GCA_900302335.1 Phycis phycis
ACATTGGAGCTGAAAATATGAATCACAGATTGCATCCATTGTGCCTGCCAAAGGCAACACAGATGAGAGGGTAGACCTACCCAATGATTTTCTGGAAGCTGAAGACTAAAAGACAGCTTTGTTAATTTTACTCTTATATCATATATATATATCATATATATAACATATATATATATATATATATATATAATATTTATATGTATTATACATATCTTATATCATATTCTGACTCTTTTGACATATTTAGCTTAATGTATTTGGGTTGTTGGATGACAGAGCTGAAAGTGACAGCCCTGACAGTGCTGATCAGGGACAGCAGCAGTCATTACGTGTTGCATCAGAGAGACAACTTGATTCAGCATGGCAGGATGTTCACTCGACACTTGGAGGTTTGGCCCGCACACGCGCGCACACACTCACACATACATAGATTCCAGGGACATTTGTGAAAGTCAGACAGACTCAACATTTCTGATTGCTGTTTCATTCATCACGATGAAGCTCGATCTGTAAATTAAGAAATAAACCACCATCAGTACCAAACAATAAAAATGTTGTCTTAATGGAATTAGTGTGGAAGTATCATACTAGTATTTTATGTATTGTGTATATATGTAAGTGTGCTGGTCAAACATTGACACACACACACACACACACACACACACACACACACACACACACACACACACACACACACAGTAATTGTTCCTGACAAGTTAATCTCAGGTAGCCCATTTTTGCTACATAAATACACAACCCAACATACATATACAACCAAATAGATAAAAAAAAATACCCAGGCACTATTCAACATAGATTTAACTGCTTATAACATATTTTGGTTCTCTTATTGTTTCACATTCACAATAATGTGTAGTAGCAATGTTCAGAAAATATAGTGAGTTTCATCAAAATCAATTTATTGAAATTCATAGGATATATTAGCTGGGCATATGTTGTGGCATCACAGAAGAATATGGCCCCATATTATCCTTACTTTATGCTTTAAGTATTTATTTGCTTATCAAAGCTCATATTTTGGAAAATCAGCTGCATTTCCCCTGTGAGAGAAAACCAATCCAACATGATCCAATTTAAATTGAGCCTTTATTGATCACAGTTTAGTCCATTTCCGACCCTGCCTATTGATTCTCTGGGGGTGGTTGGCTGACTGGTTTTGGATCCAGCCTCGTTTTTCCAGGAGATGTTGATGAGATGTAAACGCTGACTGGTACACTTGGGGAGCTTGTGTTTGTTTTGTTCTCCAATTTATTGATGCCTCAATGCTTAACTGACTTTTTAATTGTGCCTATCTAGCATTGTTGATTATTTGGTATACTCTGTTAGTCCATTTCATGCTAGAAAATGTAAATACACTACAGTAGTTGATCTACCCTAATTAGCTAACTAGAAGCTGACCAATTCTCTAATTAAATAATAATAATAGCCTCTAATGCATTTTCCTTATAAACACAAAAAACATGGAATATGTGATTTTGATCACATTCTGGATTGTTTGCCATTTCACTTGGCATTTGATTTTAAGTCAATGAATGTTATGATTTAGTCAGATGTTGGTGCTGAATCACATATTTCCAACTTATGAATGCAATGCATATGTATTCATGCATTCAAGCTGAATAAATGTTACTTTTTTGATGTGACTGAAGATAAGTGAGACACACATTTACATTTGAACTGATTGTAGGCCTAACTGAATTCTGGGCACCACATACATCATTTATATTATTTCATATTAACTACTAAGGAATTTGACCTAAGGAACTGTATTGACAAACAAACCCTGCTGGATGATTTTGATAAAGAAATTTGTTTTTATTTACATGGTTGAGACACCTGCCACTTTGACATACTGTATTTACAACGCTACAATGCTCTTCCACTACTATACCTACAGGGGGCAGCATTGTACATGCAAATACGGGATCGAAATAGTCCCCCATTCTTTCCCAGCAATGATGGATTAAGTCCATAATCCCACTCTACCCGATGTGGAGACTTGGATGGACAACTTGCGTGCTACTCTCAAAATGTTCCACTATTGTTCTGTCTTGATTCATAGAGTGTTATTATTATTGGTAGCTCTAGATAGCTCAAATAATGATTGGGTGGAATATTTTCTGACCACATTACATCATCACATTAAACTGAATTACATAAAGAAAAATACATAAATTACTCCAAATTATGAAATTGAGGGTTAAGTCAAGGTGTGCATTAAGCATCAGAAAATTATGTTCCAGCAAGTCCATTGCGATTTCAAGTAATTTCAGTCTATTCCTTTAAGCCGATTTCAGGTTTGATTTGTAACATTTTTGCATTCAATTATCTGAAACATACATGACAACATGAAATCTTTGTTGTTGTTGTGTACTTACATTATCCAAATAGTTTTCAATGTAGTATCTTGATGTGTTGTGGAAAAGGAGAAACCACCGCTGACACGTCCCACTTGCATGTTAAAAAGGGTTTATTACAAAGTAGAACAGTATCAAAAAAAGGTCTGAATCTTGAGAGAGACTCTGTGGATAAATTCTGAGAACACTCTGCCGGCCTTGCCCTGATGCACAGTTTAAATACTACTTCTCAAATCGGCATCTAGACAGTCAGGCACTTTACCTGCTTTATCCATTACCTATTGGTAATCTCAGACCCTGGCCTCTATTAACCTCTGACCATGTAGTACCATAAACTCCCATTCCTTGCAAGCAACCTCAAGGAACCATCCTTTGCATAGGTAAGCAGCTGACCACAAACATCCCCTTATATGGTATGAACCAACTGACCATATACTACATCAACAACATACCACCGAAAAATGCTTTCTTTAATTCATGGCGACGGTCCGTTCCATTGGTCATAAGCCCTTTGAACATCAGTTACAGTGGTCTAATAGTATTAAACATTGTCCAATGTCCAGTCTTTAGACCAAGTCCAACCTGAAAGAAATCCCTGCTTCTATCATGTGCTTCTATACAAATTAAGCTGTTGAGAACTCTAGCCATACTCGTGTATTGCGTGAATAGTGACAACTTCTTGCTCCAAACATCCCCATCCTTGGTGGATCGTCTGTCTCGGGCGTGGATCGGCACAACGCAACGATTTTAAACTTTGACTTTGAGATCATTTCCCACTCTAAAACTCCTAAAAGATTTAACACTGTGAGTGACACTGGATTAAAAATTTTATTAAAAAAATATATTTTTATATAATATAAAAAAGTAAACTAAGCTACATTTTTCAAACAAGTGTAGTGTCATCTTGTCAAGCGTAGAATGTGACGTCATGACGTTGTTGGTCAGAGTCCTATATGAGTTCAGCAGCTGACAACTGACATTGAGTCAACTGACTCAAAGACTCAAAGAAAATGTGGAAGCCCAAACTAAAAAGCAATGCAAGCAGGGACATTTCAGTATTGCCCCTGGATGCAGCAATATATTTTACAGAGCTAAAAACCAAGGAAAGATTGTCCACTTTCATGCTTTGCCTCTTAAGTGGCAAGTGGCTCTTTGTCGTTGGCTAGCGGCTAGCGCCATTGGCTAGCTGCAACAGAAGAATAGAAATAGATTAGAAGAATAAAATACAACAAACACCCATATCCAATAGAAAGAAGTGTCTCTTATTGTCGAATGCAGTATTAATATCTGTTATTGATTAGGAGTCACTGAGTCACATGAATTGGGAGCTAATGAAAAGCATATATATAAGTATTTTCAATACAAACATTACAATATTTTCAAATAAATAAATACAATGAAATACATATATAATACAACAAACGCTGATATCCAATAAAGGAAGGCATGTCGTATTGTCCAGGGTAGGGATAATATCTGTTATTTATTAGGAGTCATGAGTCATGAGTCATGAGTCAAGACATGATTGGGGAGCTAGAGAAAGAAAATATGAATTTTATTAAAATATTGAGTGAAAATATACAAAGCACTAAACTTGTGTGTCTTATTTTCCAGTGTAATAACAACATTTTGATTTAGTGTCAGTGGAGCTATTAAAAAAAGAAAATACATTAAAGTATTTACATTAACTACACACACTAGTACACTTTAGCGATCAAAATAGGTTTGGTACTATTTAGTAAAATAGATTTATAAAATTCTGCGTGCGCATACAACAAACATCCGTGCTCAAACAGTATCATTGCGAGCACTTTTACTACACTCTAATGCAGCATCTATCGCGAGAGCAATAATACAGGCTGTGAGGAGAACATCATTAATTGAGCCGAGTGTGCATATGAAGGGAAGCAGCACGAAACTGACGCGCCACGCGCTGTCTTTGTTCTCGTGCATTGATATTTGCAAAGGTTTTCTTTTTGCAACATATAACATTCAAAAAATATCATACAATATTTGTGCGCAAGGGGGCATCAGTTACGTTCTGCTTCACTTCACGTGAACGCTCAGTGAATCCTTTTTTATTCACAGGCTATAATTGCTTTCGCGACAAGAGAAAAACTGTGCGGGACTGCAGTAAAAGTTATCTGCCGCCATAAAAGTCGTTGGGATCCGCAGTGAACGTCTGTTGAATTCTGGCGGATATTTAACCCACAACTAACTTCACCGTGGTAGATGACAATATCTTATTGCTGATGGATTTCACAGGTTGTAAACTAGAGATGCGCTGTTGGCGGTCACACCGCGGGGTCCGCGGGGCGCTGGATTGTGTGAAAAATGAATATTTAGATGAATTGCGGGCGGGTCGCGGTTGAACTAAACAAATAGATGAATAAATCAATCAGTAAAAAAATAAATAATAAGTAGGTTAACATATTGACTAGATCTGAAATGTGAACATTCTAAAAACCTTATTTTTCATCAGGCAGAAATGAGTTCACCCAGACGCAAACCAGACGCGCAGCTGCTGTGTTCCATGTCTTTAGCAGCGGTGGCAACGAACAAACACACGCGATAACATTAAAAAGGGAGAACTAAAAACTAAACCAAAGGAAGGTCAGAAAAGTGATGTGTAATAAAGATTCAGCGGGGTTGTTAAACAGGATGAAACGTGTGCTGGATACGTGATGTGTAACAGCTGCGAAGCACTTTATGTGTATGAGAGCCACAAGTCTGGTACCTCGAACATGGTGCATCCTGTTTGCGCAAAACCCCAAACATGCCAGGCCAACACCTTGACTAGTTTCGTACGTCGGGGCGACTTTTTTTCAGACGCGCTATTTTCTATAATGAATGGTGTGCGGGTGGCGGGCGGGTGCGGGTATCTAATCTATAATGGTTGAAAAAAACATTGCTTCAGATGGATTATTGATATCGGGTGCGGATGACATTACAGCTCATCCGTGCATCTCTATTGTAAACCTTTGTTGAGGAAGCTGTTTATAGGCTGTTTCAAGATTAGTTTGACAGCACTAACGTGGAAGCCATGAACGAATGAACACTCGTCCTTGTACATCATGCTGTAGTCTAATGATGAGAGGACATTATAATGACATAAAAGGTGGGAAGACAAATTGGGCAATTTGGATGATATTCAGAAAAAAAATGCTATTGGTTGTATTTATTTTGTTACAAACAATGTTTTCAGTGAAACAAAACATTTGATCCACTGCATGAATGTGAGATCAGATATTCAGCTCCCACTGTTCTTAGATTTCCTATACAAGTTTTAAGCAACATTAAACAGAGGAGCAACTGACTGAACAAAACTTGCCAGGGGTGGATCCAGAGGGGTGTCTGGGGTGGCACTGGACACCTCTTTTATCTGATTGCCACCCTAAAATGTAGTCTGCTACTGGCAGTTTGATGCTTATTGACATTTCATTTTACATCTTGTTGAAAAATGCGTTAATTTTGACATCGTAGGGCTGGGCCTTTTTCACATGCCGAGGAAGACAGAATATTTTCCACAGCCCACACGCCACAGAACCAACTGACTGCGGCCATTGGCGAAAGCAATTAAGCAAGTAAGTTTTAAGGTTTAGGATTGGGTTTAGGTTTTCTGAACCACTTTTATGAAAGTTGAGTCGCTGTGTACTCGCCACGCATATACAGTGCAGTGTTGTACATTGCATCATTTTTATGACTGTTTTTGCTAATGTGGGGTAACTAGTACAGCTGTCAGTGTTCGACAAGATGGCATTTAGCAATTTGAAATCCATGAAATGAATGAATCTATAGATTTTCTTACTTTTGTACTTTTTGTATTCAAAACTAACAATTGTTATTATCAATCTGTTAATGTCACTCAAAAGATTACCACAATTTGCAGATAGCCTGTTTGCTATAGTAAAGGTGTAAGAAATTATTACTTACGCAGAGTAGAGCAAAATTAAACTGTTGCGATACAACTGCACACCGACATGTTAGCAAAAGCAACCTATATTCACGTACCGCACTGCAAGTAAACTTTGGCTTGCAGTGTCGACTGCTATCGAGAAGAATGATCAATACATGTAACAGATAGGGATAATTGAATGAAGTTTACCACTATGGATCGAAGTGAACAAAAAAAACATTTGCGGCTGCAGATGTTGGGCTGAAAAAAAGTCTCCCACCAATCAGAAATGTTCAGAGCTGTAAACTCCACCCCCAAAGTTCCTGTCATTCCCTTGTATTGTAACAATGTAGGATTTGTTGATTCATGTGTGTTCCTGTTTTGATGGCTTTGGCATTTTTATTGTGATTATACTATATATATATATATATATAATGGTTCTTGTGTTATTGTAATGTATTAATCATTCAATAATCAATATTTATCAAGGGATGACACAGAGACCTCTGTTCCTGGGCCAGACAGTTAGCCAGAGCGGCCAGGAGCCCCTCCTAACTTCATCAAGCACCTGCTGTTGTAACGGAACCCAATGGTATGCTTCTACTTTAATACTATACATTTTAGTTAGCATCTCTCAGAATTTAATCTTGTGGATCCATTAATTATACATTTCCATAGAAATATCACGCATTATTTAACGTGCGTCTTCCAGACACTTCAACATCCAGAGAAGCGTGTCTTGTACAGCTGTGTTTGAAAACATTTCCTCGAACTCAGCATGATACTATAAGGGCATTCAACATCTGGTACAAGAACAATTCATTGCTTGAATATTCTGTAGGTCAAGATTTGACTCATTGTTTTACATGTATGTATTCTTTTCTTTCTTTTTTTGCCCAATACACCTTGACATCACAGGCTTTTGTAACTGGAAAAAGTCGATCTTTAATGATTCTGTGTTTAAGCTCCATTGGATTGCAGAGCATCATATCAATGCTATGTATGCTTGGAATCTGCATAAGGGCGGCATAAGGGCCATGACAGCAACTCATCAATGTTAGATGTCATAAATGAGGAAAGTGGTAAAATCAGTGCCTGAGGCTGTTAACCTTTTTGCTCTCCTGCAGAAGCTTTAGAAGAGCAAGAGAAGCTTCTCAGCTTTAAAACTGATGAAAATGCACCTAGGACAACAATAGCTGATGACAGGTTACGTAACCTTTGGAATTCTCAGTGTTGAGTCAAGATGAATTTGTTAAACGGATGAGTTTGTTAAACATTTTGCCAGTTCTCAACAGAATTGGCAGAATTATGCAGTTTTAAATCTAAAAATGCACTTACGAATTGTTGAATAAACTAAACATGTCAAATGTCAGTGTGTTTTTTTGTAAATGTACTTCCACAAATACATTAGGTAAATTGTGTTACACAAAATGCAATCTTATCTGCTTGTGGTGCATGAGCTGTGCTTTTCAGAAAATATTTTGGATGGAGACCCAGATGATATATTCATGAAAACAGTGACCCAAGTCTGTCCAGTATGTGAGTACAGTACAGTGTGTATGAGAGAAAGAAATTGAGCTGCAGTTCTGAAGCAGAGAAGTAACCCTAGTGGAC
Source organism: Phycis phycis (assembly GCA_900302335.1). Lineage (NCBI taxonomy): Eukaryota > Metazoa > Chordata > Actinopteri > Gadiformes > Phycidae > Phycis > Phycis phycis. The sequence goes on from OMKQ01054133.1 coordinate 14,198, forward strand.
CACACTATCTGCCACATTGAAGAACTCCGGGTTCAGGGAATTATCACTTCTACCTCTCATCAGCAGTCAGTTCAAGCTCCTAAAGATGCCAGGTTTGGGTGACACACTCATTTTCTGTCATGGTCTATGGACCCCCTGAAGTAGCCTTGGCCACCACCTAGCAACCCTAGGCTATAAAACTGTTCCTACATTGAACTTGCGACTGACATTCAGCGACTTCCGCGCAGTGACTTCCCATAAATTCAATGCGCAAGGAGTGAGCTTTGTTTTTTGCGATCGTTATGTTCTTATGTAACGGCTGTTGTATGTGGTTAAAGGTAGCGATGTTTTTGAATGAACTGACGCGCTCGGCGTTAAGACGACAGGCAAACAATCACGCGCCTTGTCTCTGGTGAGACCACAGCGCGCGACGGACGGCGCGATAAGTGAAAGGGGCGGGAAAAGCTGAGCTGTCTCCGGAGGAGCGCGCGTTGTGTCAACATGCCAACGTTTTCTGTCATGTATAAAGGAGCCGTCATAATAAGCAGGTAACGTTGCAGATCGGATGAGGTATGAGTGCTTGTCTGTAGATGCCAAATGATGCCACGTTTATTGTAGTGAGTAGCCTACTAGTTCATAAATGGTTCTAACATCTGTTGAATGGATCACCCTTTACTCTCGTTGGAAATATAAAGTCTTAGAATATCGGCTGCTGTCTCTAAATATGCTTAAGTTGTATATCAGCAGAGTTGGTGCTGATATGAAAGCGTTCTGATTCGGCTATAGGCCAAATACATGCGTAGTTCACTGAACTGGCGGCAACGCTCTTATGTTGATATACCTTATGTTGTCATTGTCTCGAAGGAGTGGGGGTCTCGACATATGACGGGAACATTTTTTATCGTTGATCGTTTCGCTCCAATGTAGGCTCGTAGCCCAAATAAACGTACGGGGCTCCGAAGTAGACTGTCCATCTGCTCCGCGAGGTAAGGGATCCCCTCCGCGAGACGTTTCATGGAATTGTTGCATCTTTACGCATATCATTGTAGTGGAAGCTATTTGCATTGGAATTAAGTGAAGTAAAGTGAATAGATGTTTTTTTATTGGAGAATGCTGTTGACAATGCTGTTAATTTAGTAATTGAAATAATTTCCCTTTGACAATAAGCAGTCATTTTCCATAGAGATAGAATCAGCGTCGCAATCGACAACATATGTTCAAAACATTCATTATAATGCAAATACGAGTTTTTTTTTTTTAATCTGTGGCCTAGTATCACAGTATTACATCGTTAAGATACGCGATTTCTCCCACCTTCTCATCTAACCCTTACTGGAACTGTTGGGGAATAAAGACACATTCCACCATTTAACTATTTATTTTTGCAACGTTATATGGGTTATCAGCACATCCACATTTCGGTCTGTTAACTTTGTATGGATTTTAGTCAACACCATCATGCATCTAAATGAATGATGGTGTTTTTCCACTGAAAAGTATTGCATTTTGCACTATAGGCCTAATGTTGTAGTGAACCAATCATTACATTATTTTCTTGGAAATATTTGGAGAAGGGTCAACTAGTAGTCAATAACTAACCACACTAAACATTCTATTATTATTACATTCATAGTTATAGTTTGGGTGAAACTAAAACAAGTGAGTTGGCCTCTCAAAGACAGGCCTCACACAGACACATGTTCAAGACACTTCAAGTAACAAGCTTATCTATTGACACCAGAGTTGTGAATTTAATCTCACTTCTATGAAGATTCTGGTTTACACGGTTGGACTTTGAATAATGACATAGTAGTCAATAGTAAATGTATGCAGTGGCATTATCTGGTAGGATTATGCCACAAGGGCTGTGGCGCAAGGCATAAAATGCCACCAAAGTACACTTGCACGCACACATGCACACACACACATATTTTCAAGGATGGTCACTATTTCAACCAATTATTTGCATATCAGTACCATCTCACAGACAAGAGTGAAGGAACAACGCTTTGTACTTCTGTATTTCTGGTTCCCTGGCATATATGAGATGAGACTTATCTTAGGAGACACATTATTTCACCTGCTCTGGCAATTTAATAAGAATTAGTGATGTACCGTCACAATGATTGTTTGAGGTTCTGAACATAGTTCAGGTGTTTTTAACATATGTTACATTTTTATTAAATCTAGTCATTGCCAGCCAGTGTAGGAAGTCCTCCTACATAAAGTAGGAGGGCAGGAAGCACTAAGTGGGATTCTAACAACAGAATAACCAATATGACTTAACAAGAGGCTACAAGAGATACAAATAACGCCATGTATACTCTATTTTGCTTCATAAGAACTAACCATTTTAAACTAGCAGTTTTGAAAATGAAAATAGTAGTTTTCAGTGTAATTAAGAATCCTGTTAGAAGATAAGCAGGGATTAACCTCTGGCTTCATGCTGTTTAATAACCAGTATATTTCTGGCCCAGCAAAATTCCTGAAATACACTATGACATAATATAGAGGTATAGACCCAAGAGTATATTTTGTGCTATCAAAATTAATGGAATTATAATCATTTTAGTCTGGTTTTTGTCCTGAATCACTGATTTACCCTGTGTGGTAATATGCTGATTGCACGTTGTCAGAAACCAAGGGGTTTTGGATAGTTATGTAATGCCAACCCTGGATAACTTGACGCTAGAGTGAAAAGAAAATGAGCATTTCGAGCTTAGCCAAAAATATCCCCATTTGTTCAGAGATTAAATACATTTAGCAATTTTCTTAAAGCAGACATGGAGACATAGTTACTAGAGCAGTTTCTGTTGGTTTCTCCACATGCAACCCTCGCAAAAAAAAACAAGGAGTCAAAGAATCTTTTGTCCACTATATGGTCTTTGAAATGTGTGTTATGCTACCTATAAAAGATAAATGATATAATACATTATGCTATCCTTCAACTAAATGCACTTCAGAACTGTCTATCCATTTGTATTCAGCAATGAAATGTTTCGCCTTCTGATGACAAATGTACTCTTTGTAAGTCGCTTTGGATAAAAGCGTCTGCTAAATGCCCTAAATGTAAAATGTAAATGTAAATGTATTGTACATTTGAGGTCTAGAGTTGTATGCTGTGTAATTTCACAGCATTCACACCTGGTTCATTGTTGAATTTTTATTTGGCTTGGTTAGCATTCAGACTTATCAAGTGAACCAAACAATGTCACGCTGTTAATGGAGCAACCACAATTTGGTGTTTTGTAGCAGACTAGAGTTTGTTTTTTTGGTCTACAACAGAGCTTGAATGAGCATCCACACCACCCCTAATAACTGTAACTCGTACTATCAGCGGAAACGCTCTAGGGTTCTGTTATATTTGTCCTTAAGTATCAAGAAGACGCATTGAGGCACAGTCTGCTTAAGGCTAGCAGCCACGTTCACTGAACGTAGATCAGTGGTAATGAACAGGCATATAACCATAGGATCACATTATAAGAACCCAATACTCTAGCAACACCAGGTGGTTACTCAAAACACTACAATTCCTCCCTCCTAGATACAATAATACACATTGTTCAATATTAAACATTTGAAATTGGCTATGTAGCTGAACATTTATTCCTCTGTCAGTCTTTGAGGGGGCTTGTGGATACATGTGGGGTAGCGTTCCTCTTCCCCGGGCATGTCCGCCTGATTTCCCACAGGACCACCACCAATGTCAGTGAAGGATGTGGGGATAGGGACAGGATGCAGTCCATTGCAGAGGGTGCAGGTGGTGCTGTTTGCCCTCCTTTTTCAGCAGTGACAGACACCATAGACAAGTCTTCATCCATGCTCAGTCCAGAGTTCCTCAGCTGATCCACATGGTAACGCCAAACAATGCCTGATGCAACTTCGACAGCGTAAAACAGTGGGCCGTGTCATTCTTTTACTGTGGCTGGGACCCATTTGTGGTCTCCTCTGTAACTCCTTGCTAATACACTCTGTCCAATGGCAAAGTGTCGCAGTACCTTCCCTTAACTGGCCCTCTGAGCCTGTCGGCTTTGCCTGTTTTGGACAGTGTGTTTTTTTTGTTTGGCTGGAGAAGGTCCAATCGGGAGCGAAGATGTCGTCCCAGGAAAAGCATAGCTGGTGTCTGGTTGGTGGTGGCATGTGTAGCATTTCTGTAGGCAAACAAGAAATGACTCAGCTTTTGGTGTAGTGTGATATGGTCTTTATTCATTGCTCTAAGGCCTTGTTTCAAAGTCTGAACAAACCTTTCTGCCTGGCCATTGGTTGCCGGATGCCAGGGGGGCTGAGGTGATATGACGGATCCCATTGTTCCTCAGAAACGTCTGGAAGTCCTCACTTGTGAATTGGGGACCATTATCATTGACTAGTTGCTCTGGAACTCCAGTTCTGGCAAAGAGATTTCTGAGCACTGTGATTGTTTGACTTGCTGTAGCGGACTTCCTGTTGAAAACCGCTGGCCATTTGGAACATGCATCCGCTACCACGAGGAAGTTTGTGCCCATGAAAGCTCCTGCAAGGTCTGCATGAATGTGGTACCATGGAGACGCAGGCCATTCCCACTGGCAAAGTGGGGGCCACCAGACAAGCGCCTTTATTTTAACCACTCCTAGAGGGCCAGAATGTAGTTCCTCTAAAACCTTAGTTCTGAGGTTCTGAGGTATGATAACTCTTATTCCCCACATGACACCAGGATTCAAGGTTCCCCCCATAGGAAGTTCATTCCTACGCTGGCAGAACAGAGCTGAGGTGGTTTCGTGGACTGCTGTCTCAACCTGTACTGTTTCAACGGTGACAGGGGGCTTTAAATCTGGCTTAGGGTGAACATGTCTAATAGACACCTATCTTCCTGTTTGTTATTGATATCATTCAGAGGCAAACATGACAGTCCATCTGCATTTGCATGGTCCCCAGTCCTCCAGAACTCTAACTTGTACTGATATCCCCCAAGAGACAATGCCCAGTGCTGCATACGGGCAGCAGTAGTCACTGGAACACCTTTTTGAGGACTGAAAATTGACATGAGGGGCTAATGGTCAGTAATGAGAGTAAATTCTTTGCCAAATAAGTATTGATTCAATCTTTTCACTACCCCCACACAAGGCTCAGTGCCTCTTTGTCAATCTGGGCATAGTTATTCTCTGCTTTAGTTTGGGATTGAGATGGGAAAGCTATTTCACTGCCGTCATCCATAATGTGACACATTACTGCCCCAATGCCATACAGTGAAGCATCACAGGCTAGCTTTACGGGTAGAGAAGGATTGTAGTGGGTTAGCACTGTGGGTGATGGCACAAGGGTCTTTGCTTCTTGGAATATATGTTCACAGTCCCTGGTCCACTTCCATTTCCGTCCTACCTGGAGGAGCTGATTCAGGGGATGTTGCCACGTTGGGCAAGAATCTGTAATAATAGTTCACAAACCCCAGAAAGGATCTCAGCTGTGAAACATCTTGGGGCGAGGGGGCTTCAACACTGCCTGAACCTTCTCTTGACATTTGTGTAGTCCATCAACGGTGTGCCCACAATACGTGATGCTGGATTTGAAGAACTCACATTTGTCCTTCCTTGCTCTGAGTCCGTAATCTTCAAGTCTCTTCAGGAACCGTCTCAGGATCTCTAGGTGTGCCATATCAGTGTTTCCTGTCATGATGATGTCATCGAGGTAGCATTGTGTGCCTGGTACCCCTTGTAACACCTGGTCCATGGCTCATTGCCATATTGCTGGTGTGGAGGCCACACCGAACACAAGCCTATTGTAGCGGTACAAACCCTTGATGGTATTAATGGTCAAAAATATATTTGAGTCTCCTTCCATTTCCATCTGGAGGTATACTTCTGCAAAATCCACTTTTGAAAAATGCTGTCCGCCAAACAATTTTGTTAAGTATCAAGAAGACGCATTGAGGCACAGTCTGCTTAAGGCTAGCAGCCACGTTTAAGGAACGTAGATCAGTGGTAATGAACAGGCAAATAACCATAGGATCACATTTTTAGAGCCCAATACTCTAGCGACACCAGGTGGTTGCTCAAAACATGACAGGTTCGATTAAAATTGACCAAACTGCTTTTTTTGTCAATCTTGGTGAAGGGAAGGGGTGGCATTATTGGTCACTCAATGCAGACAATGCATCATTGGTATGCACCGTGTTTACCTCCATGATAGAAGGCACGACATCATCATCAGGCACTAGCTACTACGGAATACCAATGCAGGTAATTATCTGTGTGTAAATTTCGCCATGTGAAATTTAGCCTATGAATTTTTTTATTTAGCCTAAGAAATGCAAAATGCGAAAATTGTGTGCAATGTCAGTGCTGCTCAAGTAGCACATAAATTGGACACTTAGTTGGCAATAAAGATGTTTATTGCCAAGTAGGTTTGGACCTACGAGGAATTTGTCTTGGTGGTTGGTGCGCAACAGTATACAAACAACAATAACAATAGACAATAACAAACAACAATCAACATGATGGACACGATGGCGTAGTATTGTTTAAAAAGTAAAGTTGAGCTGGTGTTTTAAAGTGTTTAACAGTGTTTTAGAGTGCAGTAGTGCATCAGAGACAGAAATCAGAAACACAAAGAGTGCAAAGAGACAGTGACATTGTCAGTGGGGGTGGGGGAGGCGGTGAGGGGGGTATACTATATCCAAACCGGATATAGTATTTTGCATAATGTAATTGCTCTCATGTAATAATGCAATGTTTAATGAAGGAGTTGGTTTGACGGTTTGTGTGTTAATCAATTCCTGCAATGATATTCTGTAGGTGCCTGATGATGTGCCCAATGATGATGTGCATGCCTTCAGTCAGGGAGGATGGCGCATAACAATGATGCATTTGTCCAAGTGACCAATAAAGTTGCCCACTTCCCTTCACTTTGCCTCCGCGAAAGAATCATGACAAAACCCCAAGCGCAAGAAAAAGAAAAAACAGAATTGTAATCGAAAAATAAATAATTAATGATAAACATGAGGGATACATTTTTTTGCAATGACATAGAATTCAGAAAGAAATCTTATTAATTCAGAACGAATATTTATCTACGCCAATGTTTTTTTAATATAAATACTTTGGCATCAGTTTGACTCCATGACATTAAGCCAGGTATGTATACTTTTCCTCGATTAAATTGAGCCATGGTCAGACATGGTGCAATCAGGAGGTCAAAGCATTCAAGGAAATAAGGAAATATGGACGGCCAGCCTATTTAAAGCAATTGCTTTGTCACTCACAAAAACATGTAAAAGACTGTGACTGAATGTTGGAAATATATATTTTCAGTGGTTGTTGCTGCATTGTTTTTGTCTAAGCACTAACCAAACCAAATGAAAATGCAACAAAGTATCAATTCAGTCAAATAACTTATGGAAAATTAAGCCGAATTCATTGTTGCCACGCGTAAACAGCATAAGCTGGCGTGTCCCAAAAAGGACAAATCACAGCCCTCATGCACCATGTATATTTGAGTGTTGTGCATCTGACATTTTGAAGCTTTGTGAGCAGAGTGTGCACATCCACGGTGTTGTTATGGCAAAACAGTGACTAGACATGCCATTGCCATGCGTGGACTTAAGTATGCATGGTGCACACTTCACAAACTGCACATCATTCCAACAAAAAAACTACAAATTAGTTACAACACGTCACAAAGTCAGACAACATTGAATAGTTGATCAGACAATTTTACAATTCTCAATATCAAATTGAAATTGTCACAGCCCATGTTGATATGTATATAATACATATTTAACAAACTTGAATCATAGATACTGTAACAGGTGAGCGTAGGACCCAATTTCAGCACAAACCAGACGGGAATGAAGGTAATAATTCTTCTAAGTCTTTATTTCTATGTAAATTAATGATCATGGAGAACTGGCAGGATCAGGAAACCGGGACAGAAGACAGGCGAACGGAGATCCAGAAGGACGAGGCGGAGATTGGAGTCTTGGACAGGCAGGATCGGGAAACCGGGACATATGGCAGGAGAATTGCTGGAGAGACTTGCATGCGGTAAACAGCGAAGACAATCTGGCACCAGTGGAGGGCCTGATGCTCAGTGGGTAGAGCGGGTGGACAGAGCGGGTCGTCCACTAAACGTAGGGTCGGCGATTCGATCCCCTTGATCCCCCCCCCTCCTCTAACTGTCCACATGTCGAACCCCACAAATGTACCGATTGTAAGTCGCTTTGGACAAAAGCGCCTGCTAAATGCCCCCCTGATGTGGCACAGCCTGATGCGGCACAGCCGTGAAGGCAGATGAATGGAGTAGTGGAGTGAGCATGGTAGACGGACCGTGACAGAACCCCCCCCCCCCTCAAGGGGTGGCTCCCAACGTCCCAAAACTCCAACGCGGAGATGGGTGGGAGAAGGGGGCTCGGAGGAGGATTAATATTCCTCCGAAATGTTGCCATCTACCTGCATGTCCTCGCCTGAGGATGCCTCGTTCCCCTCGTCGATGCTTCCGGGTGGCTCAAGGGGCTGAGGGGCTGTAGACCTCCTTCCTGGGTCCCTGGTCGATGCAGTGGTCCTGTACGGTTGGTCGGGTTGACGGCGATGAAAATCCCGGATGAGATCCTTGTCCAGGACGTGCCTGGCAGGGACCCAGGCCCTCTCCTCAGGACCATAGCCCTCCCAGTCAACCAGGTACTGCAGGCCCCTTCCATGACGGCGGGACTGAAGGAGCCGGTGGATCGTGTAGGTGAGACCCCCATCAATCAACCTCGGAAGAGGGGGAGGTGGAGCGGCAGGGACGACAGAACTCACCCGGACAGGCTTGATCCTGGAAACATGAAATGTCGGGTGGATCCTCATGGGAAGCTTCAGCCGGACTGCCGTAGGGTTGATGATCCTCTCGATCCTGAAAGGCCCGATGAACCTGGGCACCAGTTTCCTGGACTCTCCCCGTAAGGGTAGATCCCGGGAGGACAGCCACACCATTTAGCCTACCTGATAGTTGGGGGCTCTGGTGCGGTGGTGGTTAGCCGCCGCTGAATAGCGATCAGCTGAGTGTAGGAGAGCGGCTCTTGCTTGATTCCAGGTCCTGCGGCAGCGACGGATGAAGGCCTGGACCGATGGACAGGAGGCCTCCTTTTCCAGGGCTGGAAACAGTGGAGGCTGGAACCCATAGGCACACTGAAAGGGAGAGAGACCTGTGGCAGAGCTGTGTCAGCTGTTTCCTTGGCAGAGGGCAGTTTGGACAGCGGCACAAAGTGAGCCAGCTTGCTGAACCGATCGACCACGGTCAAGATGGTGGTATGGCCGTGGGATGGCGGCAACCCAGTGACAAAGTCAAGGGAGATGTGTGGGTGGTGGGGTACTGGCAGAGGGTGGAGAAGACCAGCAGGAGCCTGATGGGAAACCTTCTGCTGACTACAGACCGGACAGGCCCCCACAAACTCACGGGTGTCCACCAGTGAACCATGTCCTTGGTGCGGTGAGGTGGGAGTTGTGAACCCACTGGAGGACGTCTGAGCGGAGAGCAGCGGAGACAAACAGGCGGTCGGGAGGGCAGGCGCTGGGTCCAGAGTGACCTCCTTGGGCAGTTCTTACCCTTTCCTCTATATCCCAGGTGAGGGGGACAACCAGGCAGGTGGACAGGAGGATGGTTTCGGAGGTGGCCATAGGCTCCTCTTTCTCTGAGAACTGTCGAGAAAGAGCATCAGGCTTGACATTGCGGGTGCTGGGTCTATAGGAGAGGGACATGTTGAATCTGGTGAGGAATAGGGCCCAACGAGCTTGGTGGGAGATTAGCCGCTTGGCAGACAATATGTACTCTTGTACTCCGTAAGTTCTTATGATCGGTCCACATGAGGAAAGGCTACTTGGCTCCCTCCAACCAATGGCGCCACTCCTCTAGGGCCAGCTTCACCACCAGAAGCTCCCTGTTCCCGATGTCGTAATTTCTCTCTGCGGGGGACAGGCGTAGAGAGAAAAAGGCACAGGGATGAAGCTTTTGGTCCTCCACCGCTCGTTGAGAGAGAACCGCTCCTACTCCTACGTCGGAGGCGTCCACCTCGACCACAAATTGTCTCTCGGGATCAGGCATCAGGAGGATGAGGACTGAGGTGAACTTGGCCTTGAGAGACCAGAAGGCAGTGTCGGCCGCAGGAGACCACAGAAAGGGGACTTTGATGGAGGTAAGGGCTGTAAGGGGTGCAGCAACGGTACTGTACCGCCTAATAAACCTCCGGTAGATGTTTGCGAACCCCAGAAAACATTGCTACACAACTGCTTTCAGGAGTCAGGGATGGGCCAGGTGGTGACAGCAGATACTTTGGCAGGGTCTATACTGAGGCTCCCCCTCCCGATTACATACCCCAGGAAGGAGACGGAAGCAAAATGGAACTCACATTTCTCTGCCTTAACGAAAAGTGAGTTCTCCAACAGCCACTGCAGCCCCGCCTGGACGTGGTGAACGTGTTCCCCCCTGGTCTTGGAAAAAATGTGAATGTCATCCAGGTATACAAATACAAATTTGTTCAACATGTCCCGCAGTACATTGTTCACTAGCGCCTGGAAGACAGTGGGGGCGTTAGTAAAACCGAAGGACATGATAGGTATTTGTAATGCCCCATAGGGGTGTTGAAGGCCGTCTTCCATTCATCCATTTAGGGCATTTAGCAGACGCTTTTATCCAAAGCGAATCATCATCATCCCCTTCCCTGATGCAAACCTCCGCCAGCCGGGGAGGATAACGGGCGAATGATGCCTGCCGCCAGAGAGTCGCCAATGTATTCCTCCATGGCCTTTCTCTCTGGAGCAGACAGGGAGAATAGACGGCCCCTGGGAGGTGACGAACCGGGCTGCAGATTTATGGCACAGTCATATGGGCAGTGTGGAGGTAAAGAAGTGGCTTTGGCTTTGCTGAACACCTCTCTAAAATCACTGTACTCACTCGGAACCCCCACCATGTTGGGGGCGTGGGCTGGAGCAGGTGGTTGAACGTGGGGCAGACGCCTGCTTGAGGCATACCTGATGGCAAGCGGGACTCCAGCCCAGGATGGACCCGGTTGACCAGTCTATGGTGGGGTTATTTCGCCGGAGCCAGGGGAAACCCAATATAAACGGTAGACGAGGGGACCTCAGGATGTGGAACTGTATGGTTTTGGTGATGATTACCCGACAAGAGTAGGTGGAGGGGTGTCGTCTGGTGGGTGACTGTCCCCATGAGGTGGCCATCGAGGGTGCGGGCCGGGGATGGGTGAGGAAGAGGAACCCTCTGGATGTCCAGTTGTTGAGCCAGCTCCTCATCGATGATGTTGATATCGGGGCCTGAGTCAATGAAGACGGCCAGGGCAGGACCTGGACCTGACCCCTTGGGCAGGATCAGGCGGGCCTGGCACAGAGGACATGGGTCGGGAGAGAGATTAGTGGTATGACTCACCAATAGTTCCCCTTCTGAAGGCGAGTCCGACCTTTTAACGGGCAACTGGAAACAAAATGTCCTGCCTGACAGGCAAAGGTTACCTTGACGGCGATGTGCCCATTCCTCCATCGTACGGCTGGTGCAACCCACCTGCATGGATTTGACTTCCCTCAGCGGTGGGCTGGACCTGGAAACTGTGGTCATGGGAGCAGAGCGGGTCTGAACCGGGGAATGCCATTCGAATTGCTCCCGACGTCTCTCCGATGTGACCATCCACCCATGTGGACAGCTCGATGAGCTCATCCAGCATCCTAGGGAGATTGTAGGAGACTAAATTGTCCTTCATGTAGCTATCCAGACCCAGCAGGAAGGTGTCGCACTGCGCCGCCGCGTTCCACTCACTCTGGTGAATCCTGGTGCGGAAGTTAATGGCGTAATCAGCTACAGTCCGTCCCGCCTGCCTCAGCCCCAGGAGACCACCATGGATGTCGGGACCCCGCGGGGGGACACTGAACACCCTCTGAAGTTCCGCAGGGAAGGCCTGAAAGGATGAACAGGCTGGGGTGCGACGTTCCCACTCGGCCGTTCCCCAGAGACGGGCTCTCCCCGTCAGGTGAGTGATCGTGTAAGCCACCCTCGCTTCCTCCGAAGCAAAGGTGTGAGGTTGCAGAGCGAAAAGAATGGAACAGTTGGTGAGGTATGGGCCACAGCCCTCCGGGTTTCCCGCGTATCGCTCAGGGATTCCCACCCGGGGCTCCGTCAGTGACAGGGGAGGTGAAGAGGCGAAAGCTGGAGCCGTCAGGACTGGAGAGGGTGCCACCGGAACGGCTTGAGTGAGAGCTGCGGTCAGTTGTCCCATCTGAGCGGTGAGCACAGTCAAGGTTTGGTCCTGGTTGACCCTGCCTCATTTCATCTTGCAGGACAGAGAGTCTGATATATTGGTGCTGGAGAGCCTGCTCAATGATCTCCAGCCGACTCTGGGGGGAAGTTGAGTGCGCTGGGTCCATGGTTGGCCAGATTGTACTGTAACGGGTGAGCATAGGACTCAATTGCAGCACAAACGAGACAGGAATGAAAGTAATAATTAGTCTTTATTTCTATATAAATTAATGATCACGGAGAACTGGCAGGATCGGGAAACCAGTACAGAAGGCAGGCGAAAGGGGATCAGGAAGGGCGAGGCGGAGATCGGAGTCGGGGACAGGCAGGATTGGGAAACTGGGACATATGGCAGGATTGGGAAACTGGGACATATGGCAGGGGAATTGCTGGAGAGACTTGCATGTGGTAAACAGCAAAGACAATCTGGCACCAGGTGAATAGTGGAGGGCTAATTTGTAGCCTCCACTAATTACCTGATGCGGCACAGCCGTGAAGGCAGATGAATGGAGTAGTGGAGTGGGCGTGGCAGACAGAGTATATACATAGAGTACACTTTAAGGTAACATATTGTTGCACAATTAGTTAATGAACTATACATGATGTTCTAAAAGTAACTAAAAGCAACTAAAAGCCATTGCTATTCCTCTACAGTGGATATGGTGTAGCCTTGTGAGACCATCCTGATCTCGTTCTGAACTAAAAAGTTCACAATTATATTTCTTGTTGAAGATTAGAATGACCCCTTCCTGAAACCAACTTTCAAAACCAAAATGGACTGACCAGTCATTGCTTAGAGGAGGGAATATGACTTCCTAACAAAGCAATCCTACAGTGTGCAGTTTCAAAAACAATGATGTCGCCTGACAAAGACCTAATATGATGTTAAAAGATGAGCAGAAATTTGCACTGAAGGCTTTTCTGGATTTTCCTTCACTTCCTTTTCCTTAAATGTGCTGAGTGCCTGAGATGGACCATCTCCATGATCGGGCCAAAGCACAACCAACCCACCTCCAAGCAGGATACAGTGATGTCCACCCTGGTTGCTATTTGGAGCTAGAAGTTGTCTCTCAAATTGTAGGAATAGGATTAGATAGGATAAAACTGTATTAATCCCCTAAGGGAAATTGGGTCGCCATAGCATCCAGGGTACATATAAATATAAATATAATACAAAACATATAAAATACCCCCCCAAAAATAAAAAAGAATAAAATAAATCAATCAAACAATGCTGTGTTGTAGACAAATTGTAAAAATACAATACAGAAGTGACGGGTTAATTTAATCCAGTTCTGTGATGTTGGATCTGACAGAGGCAGATGAGTTGTAAAGTCTGATTGCAGTGGGGAAGAACGATCTTCTGTATCGTTCCTTCTTGCAGCAGGGTTGAATGAGTCTGTTGCTGAAGCTGCTCTTTAGCTTGTCCAGTGTGGTGTGGAGGGGGTGGGAGGGATTGTCCATGATTGCCAGCAGTTTTGCCAGCATCCTCTCCTCCACCACCTCCTCCACGGTGACAAGCTTAGAGCCAACAACAGACACAGCCTTCTTAATAAGTTTGTCTGTTGGCGTCCTTTATTTTGATGCCCGCACCCCAGGACACCACAACAGAGTGATAAAACATCTGCAACATCTTATTGCAGACATTGAAGGACCTGAGCTTCCTCAGGAAGTAAAACCGGCTCCGGCCCTTCTTGTAAACTGTCTCTTTTTGTGGACCAGTCCAGTTTATTGTCCAGTGTGACACCCAGGTACTTGCATGCCTTCACCATATCCACATCTAACCCACCGATGCTGACAGGGGAGGGCAGGGGCTTATTCCTCCTGAAATCCACCACCATCTTCCTTGTCTTTGCCACGTTCAGCTGCAGGTGGTTCGCCCCACACCACTTTACAAAGCGGTTGACCAGGTCCCTGTACTCAGCCTCCCTCCCACCCTCAACACACCCAACGATAGTCGTGTCATCAGAGAATTTCTGAAGATGTCGACTCAGTGCAGTACTTAAAGTCTGCAGTGTAGATGGTGAAGAGGAAAGGGGACAGTACAGTTCCCAGTTTACAGTACAGAATATAGACATATTCAAATATAATAAACTGTGCCTGAGCCTCTTGTGTCTGAGATGCATCACCATGCACACAGAGTATGGCTAGAGTTCTTAACACCTTAATTGGTTGTTATTTGTTTGTTCCTATGACTATATTAACGTAATTATAGGGTAATGAAGCACACCATGATTTCTTTGATGATATTTGCTTGCAAAACAAAATAGCTTGTTGAAATAGGACAGATTTTTCAGATACATCTTGGTCTGAAGACCTGACATTGGGCAATATTTCACACATTTGATGGAGGATGTTAGCTAAGCTGACATCCATCATGGACAACACCTCTCACCCTCTACACGACACTGTGGGGTCTCTGAGCAGCTCCTTCAGCAGCAGACTGATACACCCACGGTGTAAAAAGGAGAGGTTCCGCAGGTTTTTCATCCCTGCCGCTGTCAGACTGTACAACAACTGCACCGCCTGATCATGTTGCTGCTGTCTGTTCCTGCCTGATAAACATAGAGCCACTCACCATGGCTCTGTGTTTATCTTCATGTGATTTTTTTTTTTTTATCTGTACTTCTGTACTATATTTCCACTCCGATCACTTATATCACTTATAATGTACGATTTTATTATTTATATTATTGGTCACTTTACCTGCAATACTTGCTCCTTTACTTGCAATATTATTCATATCATGTTTACTTTACCATATATCATGTTCACTTCACCGTTTGTTATCTGTACAATATCCTCTAGTACTTGTTTTTGCACATTTTCTGTTGTTGTCTGTTTGTTTGTTTGTTCGTTTTTGTTTATGGTATAGGTTTTATCATTGTATAGGTTTTTCTACTCCAATTTCTGTAGTGTTGTACTACACTTTTCTGCTAAAGTACAGTAAAGTACAATGTAATCTAATCTAATCTGAAAATAAATAGACTCCCAATGAGCTATTGAGATTAGTCAAAGTAAAGTCAAAGTCAAGATTAGGAAGCAAATAAAGGGGAAACCATCAATTGTGGATACCATTGTGTATTTTATCTGTCTGCAACAACCCAAATATCTGAAATCTATCTTAAACAAATCAATAACTTTTTACGGTAGGCTATAATATAAAACTAGATAGGCTCCAATTAGTATGTCTATTGTTGTGTCATCAACACAACAACATGTGCGTTATCAGTTAAAGATGCGTCATCAGTTAAAGACACACCTTCAAGCAGGTTGTAATGGAGACACAAATCCCAGCCACGGCAAGTATAGTATCATGTAAAAACCATTGACCCCCTTTTTACATTGGACTACTGCTGAGTGTGCAAAGAGATATTTATCAAATTCAAATAAAACAGCCCAAATTGATGTACCTATACTGCAGCTTTAGTTATTATGCCCCAATACTTCATGAAACCTGATACAAAATTGTGACTGACATAATATTTGTTCTTGCTCAACCTATTTTTCTGCCCAGGACACTCATGGGGCCATATGGAGTCGACCGTGCTGTCCATGCCCTGGAATTTAATGAATGTGAAAATGGCCTGGGTGAGCCGTCCATTTCTATTTTCTTTATGGATGTGAAATGACTAACTAGCTAATTACTTACTTTTCTTTACTTTTCTTAACTTTTCTTATGCTCACATATGTATATTCACAGCAGCAATACTTAACCCAAAGAATCAGAGGAATTAAGAAGTTGTAAACACAAAGAATGAATACAAAGTTATAAAAGTGTTGTTCAAAATGAAATTTGGTCAATATTGAAGCTAGAGGGGTTTTAGAGCAGTCCCCAAATATCTTATTATAGAAGAAGAGGATGAAGAAGAAGAAGCATTCATTATATCATTCATCATTAGATGACAATAACAAACGTTGTTACTGTGATTTTACATTCACATGAAGTTTGAAAACATGATTCAGTAAAAAATACATGTTACAAAATAATGTAATATGTGATCGATAAATGATATTGGACAATGTCAGAGGGATGTATTCACTACACATCTATCGAATCATATCTATCTATCTATCTCGAATATTTTGACAGGAAAATGTCAGAAGTATACTAATCTCAAAGTCAGCAAATAGACCCTGGCTTGGAAATACTCAGGATTGTTGTTGTAGTTTGCACTTACTCTATTAGGAATTTTTCATGAATATTACATTTTCCTCAGCAGTTTTTTTCTCATATTGACCACACCTTTAAGCACATATTGCTATATCTTCCATCCAAGTACATTAACCACCATGGTACATAACAGCCGACTTTTCGCAAGTGAGTCCGAGTAGTAAATGGGCAAACTTCATTAAGAAGAAGGTAAGATATTGGTAAGGTATTGAGTGACAAATATCATAAAGAAAGTTAGGAAGAAAGTAAACCTTTTGGTAAGGTATTGAGTGACAAATATCATAAAGAAAGTTAGGAAGAAAGTAAACCTTTGTTTACCTTCGCCATCCATTTAATCTAGATGTTAAAGACAGGAAAATTACACCCTGATGGCATCTGTATATTCTATATTTACCAGTAAAACATTATTATTTGCAGCATGAGACAAAATGCAGAAGGGTTGCGAATTTATATAAATTTGATCTATATTTATAGCAAGCATTTGAGCTTGATCCTTTTCGATGGAACAGGGGTTTTGACTTTGTAAAGTTGTTCAGTGAAATAAAACAAGTAATGAAATCATTAACTTTTCTCGTAACCATGACAGGAATTAAAGTGATAGGAGGAGTGAAGGAGGCAACAGGAGAGGAGTTTGGAGTCTATGTCAAACGGGTTTTACCTGGTGGCCTTGCTTCAAGTGATGGTAGGTTCTTTCATCAATCTGAATTTGATTAATCTTGTAAAACTTGCTAACTAGTCAGACTAACTGAACCCTCGGAATAGATTAATCATCTGCCTTGAATTAGATCATGGTTTGTTTTGGATATACTAAATAAAACATTGAATGACAACATAGAAAATTTGATTCCAAATCTACCCTCTTCTTTTGTGACACAGTTGCTCTGTTTCCAAAAGTGAACACAACTGAAAATTACCGTGCGAATGCGTCGCAAAGAGAGATGTTTTCTCTCTTTGCTAAAACATTCTTTGCCTAAACAGGCGAGAATGGTTGTACGAGAGATGTAGACAACCCAGGTCAAAATCACCCCCCAAGGTAGTGTACTTTATATCCAATCTAGATTGGCAATAGGTTCTCGCCTGGACAGAATTTATTGTGGAAGTGTTGTAAAGTAATGTGCTTAGATCATTGTACAGTGTATTGTATCTGACACATTAAGGTGTTTCGGATACATGCAAATGTGCCATGCTCAATCTACTTTTTTGGGGTTTCTACACCTCCTAGCACTGTATAATTATCCAAATCAATGTAAAATTGGTACACCATGGTTGCGATGTCAAGCAGAGATGCTTGATGTGCATACACATTCTGTTCATACAAAGTCGTGCCCTTTGTGTAAACAGTTTTTTTATTTAGATACAATCTAGATTGAAAAAGGAATTACATAATCAAAATATGCCTCTCATGTAAACAGGGCATTTTCCTTATGGGGAAATGTGATTATTTACTAAAGTCCCCACACTGCTGTTTAGATCTATATTGTTGTTGTGGATTGACCAGGTTGGTACCCAGACTCAGATTCCCAGACTCAACAAGGCAGTGACTTATTGTAGTCAGATATTGACCTTAGAACGATGTACAGGACCAACAGTAAACAGCAATTTTAGTTAATTTAAGAGCATGTGTCATGCTACTCATCAACATCTAACGTTGAAGGACCCCAAATTGTTGGCTTTTTGAAGAACTATGACAAACGGGATGGCTTACATATCCAGCCATTCATTACCATTAATCCTATGCGTGTGGCCAATACAGGCTGGCATAGCAGCATAATCTCAGTTCCAACATTTGTACGATGTTATGGTAGAGCCTCCGTGGGATTTGAGTTTGTCTGCCATCAGACTTTAGACATTAATCTAAGGTTGGATGTTAGAGACTAGTGTAGCAGTAAATTATTAATGGCACTATCACAGCAATCATCACAGATCAGCAAGATGGCTTGGCTGCAGAATCGCCCCTGGGTTTCACTTTCTTTTGTGGTCCTTCGCTATCATAAAAGTAATAAATAAAGAAGAAATTGTCATCAAGATCATGTGACAATTGTTGCAGTGGCAGTGGCACTTTGCTGTGTTTCATCAACATGTTCTTGTTAAACTTTTGTTTTTTGCACAACCTGATTTAGGTTAGACCATATGGGGTTTTCGGATAACCTATCTCAGATAGCTTTACACTCACTATATAAATAAATGCTAAGCCTTTTACTGCAAATTGTGCCATTAGGGCTTTATGATGTGTTCGGAACTATGTATTAAACAATACTCTACCAAGCACCATGAAGTGGCTGCAGACTTCAGGCTTCAAGGTTAGTTATGCTGTTCACCATTGACATATGAGGATTTAGACTATTGTAGTCTGAAGGAATATTCATTTACATTTACATTTAGGGCATTTAGCAGACGCTTTTATCCAAAGCAATATTACAATATTCCTCTCTCTAAGCCCTGAAACTCCTTGCCCCATCCTTCAGCAACATGCAGTCCCACACATGCATACACAAAACTCGCCCATTATGAGTGTTTTGGGTGTGTGTGTGTGTGTGTGTGTGTGTGTAGGCTCACACCTCTCGCACATATTGTGAAGATTTGTGTGGATGACTTGCTGACTTATTAAGGTAGTCTGTGAAATGTAACATTTCTGAGGGGAACATTTTCTGAAAACAAAGGATTAGTTACATGGACATGCATTGGTACCGATATTTAGATAGCTGCTAGATTTGATATATACACACAACAGGTAACTTCAAATTCAGTTTATATATGTAGCACTCCTCAAAACAACAGCAACAGTAAGTGAAAGAAAGCACAGAATCGGGGACTAGTTTTGAATGTAGAGAAAGTGCGAGCATCAATGATAGTGAGTGGGATTAAAATGTTGAGGAGCTGCTGTATGTTCTCTATTTCTGGAGTATGTAAGTAACCTAGCAGCAGTTTTCTGCACTAGCTGCAGATGGAATAGGGAGGACTGACTGACTGACTACAATTTTTCTAAGATGGTAAAAAGTTGATCTCACCACAGAATTTAATTGTTTATTATAGTTGTTTGGATCATACAATATCCCAAGATTTTTTGAGAAAGGATTAGCATAGGCAAACAGCTGATTGAGGGTAAACTATGACCTATTCTGATTATTGTCATAGGAGTAAGCAGGAGTAAGTTGTTAGCCATCAAACTTTTGGTGTCAGCGATACAATCCATGAGGTTATTAAAAAAAAACCCTTGATGTTTGGGATTTTGTGGGAGATGAATCTGTGTAGCATTGGCAGAACAATGAAAGGAGATATTGCATTTGTGGATGATAAAGTCGTACAGGAAATGCTGGCTGAGAAGGAAGATGAAGAGCCCAGATTAACTGAAATGGTTTTGCCTGTAAGACATAAACCAGTCAAGGCTGTTTCTTTCACCATCTAACAAATGTGCTCAATCAGCATGGTATGATCAATCATGTAAAAATGATCAGTAAGATCTATGAGCAGCAGTATGGCACAGTCACGTCCACAAACAATAAAAGACCATTTAGTACTTTTGGTTGGGCAAATTCTATGCTATGCATTCTATTCTACTCTATTGGAGGGTTTCCAGGAAGTTAGCGTTAGTTAAATAACACTAACTTCAACAACAACAACAACACTGCTTTAGGTTCCAAAATGTAAATATTCATACAGCTTTATATATTAAAACATTTGCATGGCCAGTAGATTCTGGCAGGTCTGGCAGATTGATCATTTAGTCTTTAGTGATGAATGCCTAAATGCAATGGATTTGTAATGATTGTATGTAGACACATCTTTTTAACGATTAGTCAGTGAAAAGAGTCTTACAAATAGGCAACCAGGGCAGGATAAAAATGGAATTTCGACCGTGTTACCAGCCACACAATCTGATAGCTTTTTACTTAATACACACAATTTATCATCTGAAATCATTGAAATTTTGCAGGAAATCTCCAACCCGGGGACCAGATCTTGGAGGTTAACGGGGACAGCCTGATAGGCATCACAAGTGAGAGGTAATCTTTTATTCTCACTCATTCGCCAATTCGCTATCTGCACATTTGTAATTAGGCTGTCATAAGTCGAAAGAATCACACGCTCAGAAGAATCAAAAGTTACCTATAGAAGGATGAACAAAACAAATAAAGAGGTCACAAAGGTTTGGCATTTGCAGTTATAATATGATGATGTGTTGTATTATATTCTGATGACAAATGTACTCTTTGTAAGTCGCTGTGGATAAAAGCGTCTGCTAAATGCCCTAAACGTAAAATGTAAATGTGTGTGTGTGTGTGTGTGTGTGTGTGTGTGTGTGTGTGTGTGTGTGTGTGTGCGTGCGTGCATCTGTGTGTGTGTGTATGTGTGCATTTAAAGAGCTGTGGATGTCTTGAGGGGAGCTTCTGCAACAAATCACATGCGCCTTCTGATAGCCAGAGATGAGGAAGCCAAGTAAGTGCTCTTGCATGTAAGAGAACCATCCAAGAGTCATCCAACACTAAAATAGACGCTTCAATCACACAAATAGACATTTCATCATGGTCATTGTGGCTAGCATTGCCTGTCTATATTTTGTACCTGTAGAAAACAGAAAGGAAGTGAACCCCCTCATCAGATGTCACAGACCTGATTAGGATAGTCGTACTGCCCCTAAGTGACAAGGTTTTGACATGTCACAAAGGTAATACATTTAGGCCTACAATACTGCAGGTAAAAAAGTTGCACGCCTATTTGTGCAGTTTCAAGGACAAGCATATTCATCCCACCATGGATTTCACAGATAAGGTATTCCAGAGGTACATGGTGGAAGACTGATAAAAAGGTCTTGTTTTGAGGTGATCCTTTTATGGATTTAACACAAGGTTTGGGATATGATACCAACATAATATGTTGGTATCAAGCTGCCTTCATTGCTCTACCTGCAGAGGACCCAGAATATTATTCTGGGTCTCCTCTGCAGATAGAGCAATGAAGGCAGCTTGTTTGTCATGGTGGGGGCAGGATTAGTCTAACATAGTGTCTATCCAAATAAGACAAATCTGTGTCTCAGGGGGTTAATCTGAGCTCTGTGTATTAACTTTCAGCCAGAGCAGGAAGGAGGATTACTGTAGGGAAAATGTTAAGTTGAAGGACATGCGTTTTGTTTCACTGTGATCATATTCTCTTGCATGGACAACACAGGACAGTTTACTTAATAAATGTTGTAAAATGTTTATTGACTCTTGAAAGTCATTGTGAACACTGTGCTGTTTGCTTAAAAAAGATTTTTCCTACTTATATTCCTACTTTCCTACACACCTATAAGTGTGGGGTTGGGTGGAGAGTATCCTCTTCAAGTGGTCAGGATGAAATGTACTCCTTGGACCCACATGAGAGCCTACCAGCAGTCTGAAAGTCCTCTTGGGCATAGCATACATACACAGGACACACAGGGTACTGCAGAAACACTAAAAACATATTAGCAGGGAGCAGATTCAGTTCTAGTGGAGAACAAGGTAAGAAGATAAACAAAAATATATCGGAATTAATCCAGAGTACTCAATGGATCATTATCACAACTGAAAGTACCTAACCTGATGACACCATAAAGCATAATGTATCTGTGTACACTGAAGCAATCCCAGCAAAAGGCAAGTAGAGTTGTGACAACAAAAATAATGGTGTTAGTGTATCCTTAAAAAAACTTTCGCGTTAAAAAACTATTATAGACTTACCACTCTACTATTACCTTGACTGCAGTCTATGTTACAGAAACACTGAGAACTTGCATAGTACTGTGGTCCGCGCGTGTTTCTATTTTTCTATTGAGTCCTGTGTGATGAACATTGATAGCTTGAATCACTGATTGATGTAAAGTGATCACATGTTTCTGTTGCATTCCCACAATAGGAGAGAATTTGCTGAGCTTCTTGAAAAGTATGGATCCAACAGTAGCACAGGATCAACACGAAACTCTCCCATTCAGCAAGGTTTGTGGCTCCAGTTTTTGCATTCCGAGTATCCCTAATGAATTCCTTATGAACAAAAGGCCACAGATTTTTACATGTTTTCACATTGTTAGCTGATGTTCAGTTGCATTCTACAGCTATTCTACAAAGTAGATGTGAGCTGCTCTAAATCAACATCGCAAAAAATATGATGACATTGTCTTGTGTGGAAGACAATTGCACAATCAAATCCAAACCTAAATCCTCCTTTGACCTGAGCACGAATGTCTTTTTCCATTCTTGTATGTTGTTATTCATGAATTACATCTACAACCAGGTAGGACAATCCAGCTGTGTAGGTGTCAAAAATGCTTACATTTACATGTTAACAGCTACCACAAATGCATAAAATATGACAGATATTTGATATTGTATTTGAAGAATTATTTGAAGAAGTTGTTTTTGAATGTGTTGATAATCTATTTAATTTAGTTATTTACTATTAACGCACAATTATTAATGTCTTTTCTTGCAGTTTTTCACTGTTCAAAGAGCTTGTGGCACATTAAAATAATATTGAGTCATTTAACTGTCTGTCTGGCTGTACATATGCCATAATAAGCTCACATTTAATTATAAAACACTCCTTGGACTGTCATCTCCCTATCTGTATCACTTGCTGCACCCTAATATAACACCCGATGTTCCATATTCCATATTATTTTATAAATCCCCAAAGATGTGAGAACTTTTGAGTTTGCTGCAGCCGATGACTGCAGTCTGACACCTGACACCTGCTACTGCTTTCCTACCCAATAATCATTCAAAGTAATGATTATTGGGTAGGAAAGTTCAAGATTGAGCCCTTTCCTAATTTGTAGGCAGCAGACTTTCAGGATGTAATAGCTCAATAACAGTGTTCTGTTCACTCTAAGTGGATGTGCAACAGTGTGAGCTAGCGTTGCTCGGTTGGCTGCGTGGTGTGAGTGGGAGGGGTTTTGGGAATGCTGATAGTAAGACACTTGGCCTGCATTTTTTATTTGCAAAATATGTCAGTTATAGGATGTGCCTTTATTGAACAAATTATTGATATCGATCAGCATTGAATACAAAAATGTGTAAGGTATTATTTTCTACAAGCTAGTTGAAATGTTACACATTGTGACTTTAAGCTTACATTTAATGGAATAGTTCCTTTGGAAGTCTTTACATTATATGATCATATCTATGACATGATTGACGAAGTTTGGAACAGACCATTTGTACAATGTGTTAAAAACATGCTTTTCCTCTCCTATTTCTACATGATCTCCTACTTATCTGCTAACTGAAAAGGAAGCCGATACCTGGAGAGCACATCATCCGGTTCCTCATCCCGTTCTCAGAGTCCGTTGCTTTTGAGTCCTGCAGGATCCCAGAATGCGTACAACAACAGTGGGCCTCTGATGCGCTCCCTTAGGTAGAAATGTTTTTGTTTACACCTTATGCTGGCACATCAACACAGTGTTACCAAACCAAATGCTGCCCGCATGTGTTGCATTTTCCAGCCATCCAGGTGAGGGGGTCATCCAGTTAATTACACTGGCACACTCCTCCAGCCTTGGAATCACAATGGGAGGGGGGTCCAACCGCCCTGATGGGCCTGCAGTCTTCATCCAGGAGGTGCTCTCTGGGGGAGATTGCCATCGGGTAAGGAGGGGGTGTGGTGTCTCTATACGAATAAGTAATAGATTGGCAGGTCCAGGAAAAGATTTGGGCTTATGCAGAATATGGTTCAGTTGGTTATAACACAATCGTCAATGTGACCTGCTTTGTCTTTCAGGATTCGCAGTGAGTTACTTACATAATAGTAATAATATCAATATTTTACTTTCTATTTGCATTGGATGAATTTACTTTCAAGTAACAATCTAATGACACCAATTTTTTAGAGTTAATTAAATGAGATGCTTGATGGCACTCGTGGAGCTGTATGACTGTTGCAGAAAATGTAAACCCTGGTAATTTTAATCCCATTGTCCTGCAGAGGGTCAGAACATCACAATGCTCTTCATGCCTATTCTTTCACAAGGGAAGTGTAGCTATAACTCACTTATTAGACATGTGACTGATATGGAGCATTTAATCTGCACTAAGCATTAGAGACATTAGACACCAGCACATTAAAAGCTGTATCTTTGGCCTTTGTTGTCATCTCTTCTAACTTGCTATATACTAAATCCTTATTCTCGAGCAAAGACTCACTTCACAGGCTTATGACACGGCCAGTTTGTATACATGGTTATTGTTGATGATGTCTGCAACTTGGCGGCATCAACAGTACAGAATGTGCTGCAAAACAAACAAAGAGAGAAAAAACTGCTTTGCATATCCTAAAAACAACGTGAAGAAGGAAAACAAAAGCCATCATGTGAATGGTGGATGTACCTCTAGGATGGGCGTTTGAGGCCTGGGGATCAGCTCATTGCCATCAACAAGGAGTCCTTGATAGGTGTGACACACGATGAAGCCAAAAGCATGCTGAACAAAGTCAAGTTCAGGTGAGAAACACACCTAATATGTATCAATTATCTCCTTAAGAACTAGTTACAGCTAGTTACAGTTATCAGTTCAGATACGTTCATTAAGGAATTTAGTTTTGTAAAGGTAATCTTGGTATCTTGGTAAAAACAGGGAAAGGCAAAAGTGACTTTCACTGCCCACAGGAGAGCAGTTATCTACAATTTACAACATCGCTCTTTAACTTGATATTTAAGAGTAAATATAGTAAAAGCATTGTTGGGAGTACCAGTGTCTGTGACTTATGTGCCTTGTTGTCCATGGTGCTCCAGCCAGGACAGTGTGGTGGAGATAGCCTTTATTCCTGGTAAGGGGTCTTTCCCCAGCAGCACTTCTCTTCACAACGGGGTCCAGCGGGCTGCAAGCAGTAGCTCAGGTTCTTCACGTTATAAACTTCACCACCGATCTCCTGAGGTATAAAATTATTTTAAAAGATGTATGTTACAATCGATCTGCTTACAGAAATGTCTGTACTAATGTAGATGTATTAGTTACATAAGTAATTTATGTATACATACATTCTACATCCAACATACATTAATCAGATGTAATGGATAAGTTGCAAATAAGATGCTTTGATCAGATGTTTGTCAACATCATTGGTATAATTGTTTTTGAGGGGTACAAATGTAAACACAGATAAATTAGCTTATAGTCATTCATTATAGTGTAATTTTGCCAATTGTTTAATTGTAATTCAATGCAAATTTTTTACCAATTCGTTCTGCAAACCTGGGAACTGCCACAATGACTTTCTCTTAACAGAATACAGAAAAAAATGCTTATATAACAACAGCTTTGTAAACATGTATGGCAATTTTACTTCGATATATCCTTGTTGGCCCATTAAAAATTAAATATAAATTGAGTTTTTTTCTTCTTTTTTTCTTCTCCTTCTTTCTTTTTATCTGCTATTTTTGTATATAAAACTGTTGTATTTTATGTTAGGATTGGGATTGTAGATAAATAGTATGATATGTTTGTATTTGTCTGTATACAAATTAAGCATGCTAACTAATTTCCATTCCCTCTGTCCTTCCGTCTAAAGAGTCATCCAGAGGAACAGGCCACTGTCTTGTCCTCTTCACCTGATATCTTCCCACCAGATATTCACATTACAGGTAGAATGCCACTCTTTTTTAAATAATTAAGAGTATTTAAATTGACCTTTCCGCAGCATCATCATCAAGATAAGTAGGTCCTCCCTTCTTTCTTACAACTATTGAATACAACTCACGTCAATCATATAGACCTATTTCTCAATCAGTAAATGCATCAACATAAAATGAGGTTGTGGATGAGTTGAGTGAATTTTGTATTTGTATTTGTAAACCGTGTATTTGACCATACAATGACATCTTGTTTGGTAATATTGTTTTCACAACAAACACAAAAAAACACCCAATATGGCAACACATTTTGTCAGTACAAGATTCTTACAATTAAATTAAAGTAAAGTGTCTTAGAACTTCATGTGCAGCTCGTATGAGCATAGACACTAGACACGTTACCCGCTTCACCATACCCATCTCCACCTAGTGACGTCAACATCAACACTAAGATCTAAGGTGCCACGACTCTACACCCCCTTTCTTCCAAATGAGATGCATATTATCCTTAACACGGCGTACACAGCACATTTCATAACCTGAGCTGTAAGTATCGCTTATCATAATAGGAACATAAGTAACTAATATAAATGGAACTGTCCAGGCCACCTACCAGAGGAACATTAGATGACACACAACATTAATAGCAAAGTGCAGTATATTAAGCTTAGTTCACATAACAGATGAACACAGACTCATAATTTCCATAAATGTTCCATTATTTTGTCATTCAGCCTGGGTACTGACAACGCTGATTGGGTCCTGATAACGCTGATTGGGTTGGCTAACTCTGCCTGCTCCAGTCACCATCAACTGTCCGTCCGATGAGTCAGTTGTATTGACCAGTGGTGTGAAACTGGGAGGTGTAGGTGGTGGGGTGACGTTTTGGACAGTCTCTCTATCAGGTACTGGTGAGGTGGACATCTGTGACATGTCCTCTTCAGAGCTTCATCAACCCGGAGGAGATGGTGTCTGTTCCTGATGTTTCCATGTGATGTTATTATGTAGCTATTTGGCTGCTGAGCTGGGCCTTCCACTCTTGCCACATGGTCAAAACCACAAGCAGTCTGCACTCTGACTGTTTGACCTGGTCTTATTGCAGAGAGGCAGCGAGCACTGCAGTCATGATACACTTTCCCCTTCATTCTCTGTTTGGTGACAGCGGCTGTCACGTTGACTTGGACAGCAGGCCGGAGCATGTCTGTGGTTGCTGGCAGGAAGGTCCTGGTCTGTCTGGACATGAGGCACTGAGCAGAGGAAGGGAGTCCATCACAGGGAATGTTTGCGAGTCTGGAGAAGGGCCGCTTGGATGTCTGTGCTTTTGCGGTGGCACTTCTCCAGTAAGTGCTTAGCGGATCTCACTGCACGCTCAGCAAGACTGTTAGTTTGTGGGTAATAGGGACTGCTGCAGATGTGTTTAAAGTCCCATGCTTGTGAGAAGTCTGCAAAGTCTTTTCCTGTGAACTTTGTGCCATTGTCGGTCATGTAGGGAGAGAAAATCTGAGTCGGTCTTTGAGGCTAATCTTTAGTGTGGGAGAGGTTGGGGTCTGTCTTTCAGTGACAGACTGCAGAGGAACCCAGGACAATAAACATAAGTGCATTTCCTCTCCATTGCCCTGCTGACTCACCCCCGCCCACCTGGGGGTCAAAGAGTTGGCCTCTCCAAGCCAAAGACGCAGACATGGGGGTGGAGAAGGGAAAGTGCAAGGAAACAATTGTATCACTTTACTATGTAACTCTTATTTCATGTTTGATCTCATATTAATCAGCTCGGTAAGTGTAGTAAAATGGTCTCGGTCTCATAGGGAAATTAGGTGAGTATCCTAGATAACTTAGAGGTTAGGATTCCCAATCCACAGGAAACTAGGCAACGCCTAGTCAGCTCTGCTGAGGATCAACCATCCGTGCAGATCCTGAGAACCAACAGTAAATGGGTTTAGAAAACAGAAGACACTCCTAAATAATGCTGACGTCTAACTTAGCAAATGATATATAAGAGGTAGTGGACACTGCTCTTGGAAGCTATCTGCAGCCAGAACTTCCCACGCCCCATGCATGTAGCCATATTCCCATTTTCATTCCCTGATTATTATTTTGTATTCTTTGTATGTATGTTATAACCTTTTGCAGTGTTTTCAATAATCATTCCTCACTGTGTTTATTTTTTGTTTGGTTAGTGACTTGCATCTGTCTAATAAAAGACTATTCTTAAATTATCCTACCAAATTTGAGTCCAAATAGATGTTCCGCGATGGACATAGTTATCTAGGGAGTAGTACTTCCTGTGACGACAGTCGAAGTAGCTCATCGAACAGAGCAAAGGTAGAACGAGTGAACTCGTAGGCTGTGAATTGTGGTCGCCCGTATCTATCCGGCCTCATTGATGTGCTAGGTAATTATGATGTAGCCCACGTAGGATTCCGTATTAAGGAATCATAGCACTCTGCCTAAAATCCAGTAGTGGGTGAAGGGGCATGGTATTCATCTCTGCGGGGGGACTCAAAGGATTGGGAAAGACATTTCAGTTACCTACAATCATCCGGGTTAGCCGGCCTTGTGAGGTAATCGGTCATAGTTAGTGCTTTAACCGCACACGGTGGTACTGTGCCAAAATACGGAGTCAGATAAATGTTTGTTTAATTGTTTTATTGTAATTCTAGTCATTGCCAGAATCCTCACGTCAGACCTTCCGCCAACTCCCTCTCCGTCCTTGGTTGGGAAATTGACGAATTCTACAGTCAGGAGGGTGTGTGGCACACCATGTGTTGCAATGTGTCGCTTTAGCTTCGCAATGACCATTGTGCTGGTCATATTGGGGAGGTAGTCCAGCTTTAACAACCCTGAGTAGGAGTCCACCAGGACAAGATGCATTTTAGCATGCCACTCCAATATATCAGCCGCAGTAAAAGACCATGGTAGTTCAGGGATGTCATGGATGTGCACCTCTCTTTCGATATCTGTATACATTGAGGTCCAGTACATAGTCTCTCGAGCTCTGCTATAACACGTCTGCAACAAACAGTTCCTTGCTTCGCTTATAAATCACATCCAAGTCGGAACGGTGTAATTTTGTGCCAAAAAACTGCAGCACAGGAGGATTAGTCACTGCCTGCTTCAGTTTGTTGAATGCGCATCATGCCTGTGCCACTCCACGTCATGGTGTATCAGGTGTCTCAGGGGGCCAATCATGTCATTGTACTGAGGGATGAATTTGGATAGATAGTTTGTCATGCCCAGGAACTGCTGTAGGGCGTGCTTGTCCTGTGGCTTCTCCATCTCACAGACCGCTTTGATCTTTCCAGGGTCTGGTTTGACACCATCAGCAGTTAACAGGTGGCCTACATAGTGTATGCAGTTGATGAAATTGAATTTGGTTGAATTGGTGAATTTGCACTTGTCAGGCTTGAGCTTCAGGTTGATGGCACGGATCCTGTTTAAAACCTGTGTCAGGTGTTCATCATCTTCTTTTTTTTGTAGAGTACGTCCCCAGATGAGGATATCATCGACCATGATCTCGCATGGTTGTCCTGCAAATGGCTGTTCCATCACGTTCTGAAATGCCTCGCTGCCTGTGCATATGCCGTATGGCATTTTCAGGAACCTATAGCGGCCATGAGCTGTGTGAATTGTGAGCTTTGAGGAGGCGCTGTCAAGGGATATTTGCCAAAAGCCGCATTTGGCATCTAGTATACTGAAGATTTTTGCACCCAGCATGTCTGTAATGATTAATTTTTTCTTTTCTTTTTTCTTCCAACCTTCTGCAACCTTGGCACACACCCATTCTGTTCTCTTCTGTTCTGCGTCATTTTCTGGTGTTATGACACCTAGGGCAGTCATCCGGTCCAGCTCTGCCTTAACCTTATCTTTCGTGGCAATGGGGACCCTGTGGGGAGCACATATTGTGGGGGCAACAGTGTCATCTAGCCTCATATGATATATGATGGGTAATTTACCCATGACATTGGTGTCAAAGAGGTCTTTGTACTCCAGCACCTCTGGAGCTTCTTGTTGCAGCATGTGGACGTCAGGTCCGAGGTGTATGAGACCAATGGCAACACTGTCTCGTAGTCCCAGTATGGCTTTCACATCCCTATTGATCACATGAAACTTGAACTGACTGTGTACAGTGCAATGCCATCTGTTTTGATTGTCTCACCCCCATACACCACTAGATTGACTTTTTCATTTGGATTTACCTGCATTCTGTGGTCAACTGCATGTAGCATTTGTCTGGACAGTACATTACATTTGGCACCAGCGTTCACCTTTACCTTGAGTTGTCCATTTCCGTTCCTCCGAAGGGTGAAGATCCCTTCTGTGCGGGTGTGAGTATTGTGTCACAGTAAGTATCAACCACCTGATTGTCTGGTTCAATGGTCAATTCATTTACTCTACCCATCTCTCTTCTTCTGTATGGAGTGGGGGCTTTGGGGCGGGCTGCGGCCTGTGCTGGTGCAGTGCAACAACACCTTGCAAAATGATAGATTTTTCCACAGTTATTACATTGTTTATTAAGAGCAAAGCATTTAATGCTATCAGGTGAGTGTTGGCCATTGCAATTGCCACAGTGAGCCTTAAGAATAGAGGTCACTTCAGCTTCCTTTCCTTAGAACTTTTCTCAGATTGTTCATTCAATTACATTTTGTCTGTTAAAGAAGGAGTTGCATGATAGTTGCTGGTGAGTACATAAGGAATGAGAACTTGTGTTGTCGCTATTCAGTTGGTGTAGCTAACTCATACAGATAGTAGTCACTCTGCTTTTTTGCCGTTGCTATTGCTGCTGTTGCTATTGCTGTTGTTGTTTCCATTGCTGTTGTTGCTGTTGAACAATAGGACTAGACAATAGCCTTGATTGCTGAGTGGAGCTATGACTGGACGATTAGCTTCCCTACAGATAAGTGCTAGTTTTGCTAGCATTAGCTTTAGCGGCAGGACTGCAAACTAAGTCGCTTTGGATAAAAGCGTCTGCTAAATGCCCTAAATGTAATATAAATGTTCATTGAGCATGCTAATGTTAACTGCCAGTTCAAGGGTAAGCTTCTTTTCACGTAGTCGTTGTTTGGAGGGCGGAGGGTGTCACTCTGTATCCCACAGACGATACATTACCTGATCAATTCATCACAGAGCCAACCACAATTACACTTCTTTGCCGATATTTTCAAAGTGGAGATATGCCTGAATCGACTCACCAGTTCCCTGACTGGTGGTGTTTAAAGCATGCCTGTTCATAATGGCGTTTTCGCTGGAAAACACAATTCTGAAAACTTTACCAGTAAGGTCTCTGGTCTCTGGTCTCATCTTCGTGACTATCCCCCTTCTCCATAGACAAAGGATTCCGACTTTTCAAATGCCTCCAGACCAGCTAGGTTCAGTAAGCTTGAACTTTCTTTGATTTATCCGTCAGTCTTCTTCTTCATTCTTTCTCAAATTTTCACCAGTTGTCAGCAACGTTGTCATCATCGTTGTCTTGAGCCATTATCAGCCACTTCTGACATCATGTAAAGTGTCTTAGAACTTCACGTGCAGCTCGTATGAGCGTAGACACTAGACTGCTTTATTCACGTTACCCGCTTCACCATACCTGTCTCCACCTAGTGACGTCAACATCAACACTAACACTGTCGGCCCACCACCTGCAGGGATAGACATTGGGGTCAGGTGCTATGCAAGCCGGGCGGCAGGCAAAGGCGGGGGCCTGGGCGTGCTGATCCCCGGCATCGTAGACTGGCTCTAGGGACGTGGAATGTCACCTCTCTGGCGGGGAAGGAGCCGGAGCTGGTGCGGGAGGTGGAGCGGT
This sequence comes from Phycis phycis, assembly GCA_900302335.1. NCBI lineage: Eukaryota > Metazoa > Chordata > Actinopteri > Gadiformes > Phycidae > Phycis > Phycis phycis. The sequence continues at coordinate 45,977 of OMKQ01054133.1, forward strand.
ACCAACTAGATATAGTTGGGCTCACCTCCATGCACAGCACTGACTCTGGAACCAAACTCCTGAAGAGGGGCTGGACTCTCTCCTTTTCTGGAGTTGCCCACACCGGCTGAGCGCCGCTGTGTTGGAGTTCTCCCCGGTGAACGAGAGGGTCGCCTCTATGTGACTACAAGTTGTGGAGGGGAAGGCTCTGACTGTTGTGTGTGCTTATGCACCGAACAGCAGTTCAGAGTATCTGGCCTTCTTGCAGTGTCTGGGTGGTGTCCTGGAACGGTCCCCATCTGGGGACTCTGTAGTTCTACTGGGAGACTTCAACGCTCACGTGGGCAACGATGGAGAAACCTGGAGGGGGATGATTGGGAGGAACGGCCTGCCTGATCTGAACCCGAGTGGTGCTTTGTTATTGGACTTCTGTGCTAGTCATGGATTGGCCATAACGAACACCATGTTCGAGCATAGGGTGGGTCCTAAGTGTACGTGGTACCAGAACACCTTAGGCCAAAGATCGATGATCGACGCTGTGGTCATACCATCAGATCTGCGGCGGTATGTCTTGGACACTCAGGTGAAGAGAGGAGCAGAGCTGTCAACTGATCACCACCTGGTGGTGAGTAGGGGGAGGCTGCCGGACAGACCTGGTAAACCCAAACATGTGGTGAGAGTGAACTGGGAATGTCTGGTGGAGGCCCCTGTCCGCAAGGTCTTCAACTCT